>CM074784.1:28007549-28120026 GCA_037355745.1 Pseudo-nitzschia multiseries | reverse complement strand
GCTTGGGGTCCCTCGCGTGGTATTGTGCTTCTGACTCCAGTAGGAAGGCGTAGCCCCCTCCTTGGATATATTTGATGGAGGGTACTTCGGCTAATGCGTTGGCTAGTGCCTTTTTGAACTCATATACCTCTATGCTGGATGGTACTGCTATCGGCTTTGTCTGTGCCTCGTCCAAGTGGTCCTTGAGCAACGCATGATGGTCTTTCTTCTTGGACATCTCGTCGTCAGTATCACTATCCTCACTGTCCTCAGTATAGTCGTACAGTAACCTGTTCTGAGTTTGTAATTGTGTGTTTTGTTCTTCGGTGTACTCGAGGAAATCCCTGTGATAATGTTCGAGCTCTACCAGTTGGTCTCTCAGGTCCCTGATCGAGGTGGAGCCTATGTTTCTGGAATTGTCGATGCTGGTGTCAGGGGTAACTCCTCTCGTTGTGGGGCTGGGGATTCCTTCGGTTTGTGTTCCCTCTGGCATTGGGGTGTGCTAATCTTATTGATAACTAATAAGACCAAAGCTGTACGGCAACCTCGGTTAATTTGGTTACTTTTAGTTATTTTACTTTTCGTTGCTCTTTTTACGGTGTTGGAAAGAGTTATCAATAAGATTATGATCGAATTGTTTCTGGACCATATCGTTCTCCTTTTTACTAATTTGTGTTCCTTTCAAATTGGGGTACGTGGGCTCGGTCTTTCACGTACCTCTGTTCATCGCTTTAAGTATCTTTTTGATACTCACTAGCGCTTATGTATTATTTACTTATTGCACCCATCTTGTGATAAAAGCTGCAAGTGTTTTACGTAATAAATACGTAAAACGTTTTGCGTAAAGCCGTTTTACGTAATACGTAAAACGTTTTACGTGAAGCCGTTTTACGTAATACGTAAATCCAATTTACGTAATACGTATTACGCAACCGTGTCACGTAATACGTAAAACGGTCGTGGCTTTACGTATTACGTACACGTAGAACGTATAACGTATTCACGCTTGGTTTAGTAATCCAATAAAAAGAGGATAATCGGTTAGAAACAAGAAATATCCAAAGACCTGAACAGTAAGTAAACACTTGGAATCCTTAAGTACATTCGAAAGGATGCACTTAATATCCCGTGAGGAAACTACTTATTAGAATCAAGAAAATCAGTACCGATTCCGAATGGGCCTCATCTACCTTAAATACAACGAACAAGCATACGCCCCATCGGATAAAACACTTAACCTCACAAATGACCGATACCAACAGAATGACCGATACAGCAAGACCGACACGGCGCTAATACAGCAACAGCAACAGAAGTATTGGTACGAAGAAACCCCTACTAGTGAAAAGACCGGGGAAGATCTCTACCATGTAAAATACAGCAGAGAGCCCCAATACAGTAAAATAAGAGCGTCTCTCAGAGCTCACTTCTCTTTAAATTTCAATTATCCTATACCTTTCGGTCGATTTTTAGAGTCACAACAGTAATTTCGTATGAAAGTATTAGATTTGATTCAGTGGTACAAATCGTATAGAATTTTCTGAAGTTCGCGATCGATAGATTCCAAGGTTGATTTTTGTTAGTAGGAAATTTCTAGTAGGAACCTCGTGAGAAGTTTCTCGTAGAAAGCTCGTAGGAATACTCCGGAATGGATTGTAACTCATAGGTATGTTTATTATATAGACTTCGTATGAAGCTGCGACTGTTAATCAACAACTGTAATTCTGGATTATGAGTTAATTAATCTATTTTCTGTTTTTCCAGGGCTTAACCTGAATCCACGTATAATCCCGTGTTAAGCAATCCTCCATAATGAGACTGCACGTGCATTCTCGTGTTGTAGATTAACTAATATTTCATCGGTAAATTCATCGGAGAAACATGTCTCATTTTGTCTGTTTCTAACATAATTGGGCTTCGTGTATCCGTTTCGTATGTCATTGATATTTTCCATATTTCATTGATATACACATGTATATCATTGACATACTTAGTATTGGATCCTATGCCTCTGAATTTTCATATGATACTTTCTTGTGATCTTTTGTTGTGTCTGATTCTTCTATCAATGATCGATTCATTTGGTCGTGACTCATTCTTTTGTTTTCTGTGATAGACTACCTTCGATTCCTATGTTGCCTTGTTGGTCTTCATATGCCCGAGTGTCTATCCATCAGTAATCTAATCTCACTCATTGTATTCATTGTATTTCTCGTAGCTTCGTAATTAGTTGGTATTTCGCCGCGCATCTCATTCGTGTATGTGCGCACGTCAATCTGTTTTCTTATTGGTTCATATTTAACCGCACGTAACGGTAATTTCTTGTTTTCACTTAACAACACGATTTGCCGGTTGTTAAAACCAATAGAATACGATCGCAGCTTGAGAACCCTGTCGTAGAATCGAATCGTAGTAGAGCGAATCGTAGAATCGAATCGATTGAGTATCAAATCAAAGATGAAAGTCGACTTGTAGAGATCGGAAGATTGATCGGATTTGTAGAAGATACCATAATTGATTCGTAAGGAATCGGTTTGTAGATACAACCATAATCGATTAGTAGATATCAAGCTTGGAATGAATCATTGAAATATTTCTGGTAGATATCAATTTGAAATGAATCGGAGAATCGAATCGGTTGCTTGGATCAGAGAATCGATTGATTTGGGTAATCGAATCAAGAATAGATCGAATCGTAGAATCTAATCGATTGAGTATCACATCAAAGATGAGTGAGTAACAATCGATGGAAACCTTGTGATCATACTAGATCGAATTGTAGAATCGAATCGGAGGGTGCGATCGATCAAATACAATCGTGTAGTAATCAATGGGTCAAGTGCAATCGTGATCGTATAAAGCAACCGATCACGGATATCAACATGGAATGAACCGTATAATCGATGGAATGGAGGATCGATTTGTAGATGCCAAGCTTGGAATGAAAAGAGGCATGATGGTTGTCTTGTACCCATGATCGATTCGTAGGATATCGATTGAGTTGGAGGAATCCAGGCATGCCCCATATCAAGCAATGTCATCGTAAATCCAATTAGCAACCAAGAGAGTAGCATGTAGGTGATACAGCTTGAGCTTGATAGCATCACGATGGCGTTCGGTGATGCACACAGCAGGCGAGTCGTAGGTCAAAGAATGTGCCCCATAAAGAGGCTTCCGACCAGGGCAAGGGGATGCACCATGCTGTGGATAGGCATGACTTGGGCTACGAACGATGGCATGACCTGAGCTTGGAACGACACTATCCTTAGAAAATGCCCCAGATGGTGGAAGTTGCAACAAAGGAATGCAAGTACTAGGCTTGTGGGAAGAAAATTTCTTGGGTGACCGGTAGAATGTCACAGTAGCAGATTTAGGATGAAACGTCCATGCTGTATTTGCTGAAGGCTTAGTAGAAGGACGTGGGGAGTGACGCTTCGGAGTAGTATGAGGTGGAGTGTCCGGGTGGACAGTAGGAATGGTTGAGGAGACAATTCGTCTGAAGCGAACTGATTCAGTGCGGGGGAAGTAAGTCCAAGTGTAGGATGGAGTACTTGTGGAAGCAGGGACGAGATCAGTATTGGGAAGGGCTAACTTATGCGGTTCAGGAGATCCAAGCGGGTTCCCATTGTTGGCAATAGTAGTAGAGATGGCAGGTGTTTCACAAGCAGGTTTAGGTGCTTGAGATGGGAAGGAAGCAGATGCTTGAGGTGTAACAGAAACATGTGCTGGAGGCATGACAAGAACAGGTACTGGAGGCGTTACGGAAGCAGATACCAAAGATGACATCGGCAGTAAGACTGGTGGTTTTGTCGGGCAAGATTGAGCTTGTACGCTGGGTTGTGACGCCAGAATAGCAGCATTAGCCTTGGTTGGAACAGCAGTCAGTTCAGGGTGCTGGTTGCGCGCATTACAAAAGGCATGGAAAGCATCCCGAGTGTACTGATTGTGTTCATACCAGTAACAGCCACCTTGGGGAATGATATCATTTATAAAATCAACAAATGAAGTTAATGTGTGTTGATCTTTTACACTGGTAGAACGGGGGTCGGTCTGAGCTTGGTATTCTTCCCCATCTAGGTCAACAATATAGGCATATTCATAAATGTCACAAATGAATCGGTTCCAGGTGGTTGCTCCTGTTATAATGAGAGTTTCACAAATGTGGTTGCATGCTTCTTGAGGAACATCCAGTGTTGCATTTAGGACTTGTGCAAGTTTCGAATCAAATGATGGAAACAGTAATCTGAGATCAGGATCGTAAATGGACATAGCGGCACTATGCTGTTGTTGCGGTTGTTGTTGATGTGGTGTCCTTCTTGTACTGAAAAAATTTGATATCTCTGTCAATATTGGGAGATAGAGGACCAGGATGGCACCGGTACGTCCGCAATAAGGAGGAGAAGTCGTTTTCGATGTGATACGACGGGTCGGTGAAGTGGCGAATCAACGAAAATTCGTTTACTGTTGCTGTCGGCAGCAAAGAATCGATCGTAGATTTGGTTATTGATTGTAGAATCAAATGGTAAGCATCATAGGTCTGATATGGCAATTATCGATGGAATAATTGCAGTCGGTGGATTGATAATGATGCTTAACACAATCAAATGGGCGTCGACGGGTCCTGACAAAGTTGGTGTCACGATGAGTGTAGACGCGGAAAATATATAATCCGGGGAACGTTGTTCTTGGATGGAGATATTGCTATTGGCGTGTCCAATGCAATGGGCTTCTAATAAAGACTTCGGCGTGTCCGATTGGTGTCTTTCTTGTGTGTAATCGGATCAGAGAACTATCGATCGTCGGCCGTAGTCAATCGTTCGATGATTTGCTGTCGGATTGTCGTCGACTGTTCTTCTTATGCAAGCTGCCTGAGAGCTTGCGACTGTTAATCTATTATTTTCCTTCTGAATCCGTTTTGTTGAGAGTCTGATTCAAAGGCTTCTGAAGAACAGCAACGCTGCGTTAGTGTGTTAGTAGACAAACGATTGTACTCTACGCGTGGCAATTGTGTTTGGATACTTTCGGCAACGGATAATCGGACTACAGGCGAAGCTAGAGAAACGCTAGATCTCTTCTTGCTGTGACTTATTCAGATTGCAGCGAGACAGACCTTAGTATGTAGATTACAAGTAGTTGGTAGCAACTAGTGTGAATTTTGGGATATAAATCAGTTGAATGTTAAAAGTATGAGATAAGAGAGTAATCTTGCTGGAGAGCATGATATCTCTTTTAGTGCAGTGATTAATACAGTGCACTCTCGCGTGCTATCATGAGAAGCTTCCTTCTAATCGTACAGCACTGTAGAATTACGTGCTTCATGAGAAGCTTCCTTGTAATCGTGATCATTGAAACAGCTGTTACAAGAAGCTTCTTCGAACCTCCCTTTTGATCATGAGTATCGAAACACATGATTGGAAGTATCAAAATGGCTATACCGGAACCAGGCAATTTACTTTGGTTTGGTCGTGAAAACAAAAGGAATCTTACTTCCGATCTTAAGTATCGAACTTCGGTCGTGAAAGAACCTTGCTTCTGATCTTGAGTATCGAACTTCGATCGTGAAAACAGAAGGAGTGGGCTTCCCGGTCATTTATTATAAGATATGAGAATATTCCAATCCTGTTTACAGAAAGTATGGGCCTTCCCGGTCATTCGGTCTTCGAGAAGGATATTCCAATCCTGCTTACAGAGGTGCATATGACTCAATCCTGCTTACAGAGATTCTCCAATCTTGCTTACAGAGGTGCATATGACTCGGTCGGTATTGGTGGAGTTGTTAGTTGAACGTTTAACACTAACCCTAAGAGTTGACAACGTAACCTTGTAGACGGAGTTTATGTGGGGGGGGGGGGTTGGGGGGGGGGGGGGGGGGAATACGTAGAAATATTAAAAAAATCTGTTTTTAACAAGTAGACTTGGAACAAACGCTACGACTAAAAATCGTTTAAAACAGTACCCAAATAATTATTTACGGAAATGAGATGCTTCTTCTAAAAGCAATAGTAATATCTAGTGGCGCGCGTTCATTTTTATGGTAGCAAACTCTCATTTTTTTGGTTGCAAGTAACCATAAGATTTAACCTGAACATATTGAAAACAATTAAAATCTGTCTTAGATGAAGTTAGTTGTCACGTCATTGTCAACCTTGCCTTATGAGAGAGTTGGTGAAAAATACAATCGAACAGAACAAGACACGGTCTTTTTAGATTTGGTACAATTTGTACGGTAAATGAATGAGTCGGACTTGATGTACCGGTATGAGTACTCGTACTTACAGCCATCTACTCTTATACGAATCGATTCGATCGTAAAAGTGAGGTGCAAAAAAGATACACATACCGGGTACGGTGAGTGTACAAGATAAAAATACCACAATAAATACCCAGTACCAAAACCATGTAGAAGTCTACAGGAAATAAACATATGTGTGCTCCGCACACTGAAATCTCTTCAAAAAAAGAACAAGACAAAAGACCCTGAAAACACGGGCAAGAGCCTGAAAATAGGTTTTTAAAATTTGCGTCAGCCTCGTCCCCTGTCAAACATTTGGCGATTATTGCTACTGGGCCTGACCGTAGGTATTTTACCTGCTGTTTATGTTCTGCTGGACCTCAGTGTCGGTTTTAAAAAGTAGTATCCTCACCTTTGAGCCTGGTGATAGGTTCCCCTTCCTCCTTTCCATCCGTAATTTTTTCTGGCTTATATTCGTTCCACCCATGTATTTTATTTTTGTAACGTTTTATCGCTATCATTAATTTCGGTCAAATGTCTGTTTTAGCCGGTAAATTTTTTTAGTCTATATTTCTCACCCCCCCCCCCTTCATCGTCGGTCCGTTATTTTTCTGTACTTTGTACCGTACTTTTTCCCCGATTCACATCCTATCATTCATTCATGGTACACCGGTTATTACTCATTCTATTTCCCAACGTATCCTTTTCTACAATGAGCAAAGTTTCCGATGATCAATTTGTCGACTTCCGATCATAAACCCGTTAAGTCATGGTCGCCCATGTCATTACAGCAATTCCGCAATCGGCCTCCGGTTTTTTCCTCCTCCACAGACAATTTGCTCGACTCTCTCGGAGCATACTGCTTCAATCCATGGGGATTTAAGATCACCACCTTTCATAGAACAAACTACCGCTCCCACCGTACCAATCGTTCTTTTAAGTGCGTGTGTTGCGATCTTGTGATCAGAGTTGTCTGTTCAAGCCATGATGCACCTTTCCAGACTCGGAAGAACCGGACGGATTCCGATACTACTTTTTGGTGGTTGGACAAAACTCTTTTCCCAACTTTCGATCAACATTGTTGTCTCCATCAGACGTTACCCTCGATAAAGGAACAAATTTATTTCACTCATTTCCCTCCATTCCAGCAATTTATGTCCGAATGTATGATGAATAGCCCATCTCCCGATGACACTTCCCAAAAAAGTCTGTATAATTGGTTTCTAGTATCTGGTCTCACTTTCACTTCCAAACCGAGGCAGGTTAAAAAGATGCTACGTCGATCTCGAAATGCGTGTTTTGAATACATGCTCAAATCTTTACCCAATCAACAATCATGCACCCACTCAACCTGGATGCAGGCATTTGCCTTAAAGAATCCTGAAGCCACTGTTATTCTTCAGACTGACACTGAAAATCGGTTTTATAGATGTTTTGTTGCTACCCCAATCGCTTCTGGGAAATATTTTGGGAAATTAACTACTCCAGTTTTTGTCGGTGATTGCTTCCATTACAAAGAACATAATTATGATGGTGTATGTTTTGTTCTTGTAACCAAGACTAGTTACGGCGACACAATACCTCTTGCGTGGGCTATCATTCCTGCGGAAAAGACTTCTGAATTATCTTGGGTTATACAGTGTTGTTGGAAACATGGCACCCCCGTTGACTTGTATACATTTTTCACCGACCAAGCTCCATTAGTAGCTACATTCGAAGCCTTTTTTCATCAATTTGGAATCTCCTTTTTGGTGTCCTTGTGTCTCCAGCATCTCACAAGATCTGTTAGATCCAAACACGACCGTTTATTTACTAACTACAAACCCGGTGGTAGTGAAGGGGTTGAATCCTACAACACTTGGGTTGCTTCCTCTCAGCAAACGATTACTCGATACATGCTTGCTTTGTCCGATTCAACATCCAGCGATTCCTTCTTCCAAAATCTTATCAGTTTATATTCCGCCCTACTCGATCTCAACAACAATCCTCTTACTCAGCATTGTGCCGATGTCATTTTGTACCTTTTGAAGTATGATCCAAAGCTTTGGACTGTTTTCGCCAACAGTGAGGGCTTTGACGAAAATATACACCAAGCCAATTCCCGTATTGTTGCCGGGCAATTCTTTTTCTTAAAAGAGCTTCATTCTCTTTTCCAATCCAATTCCCATGTTGAACAATCAATGATCAACGCCTCATCTTTGATTGCAAAAGATTTCGCTCTCAAATTCCGTTACCGGAAACTTTCTCCATCGGATCCAAGTAAAAGATCGCTCCGCATGGGTTTCAAACGCACCAATTTAGCCAAAACTGTTGCTGGCCAACTCCTAGCCTCCAACGAACGTAGAAAACCTCCTCACTGGACCAATGTCGCCTTTGCTTCTCTGTATAATGATTCAGTTTCCAAGCTTATGTCGAAGGTAGGTATTCAATGTGCCGCTAAATCTACTCAACAATCTTCTACTTTATCTTCCATTGGACAAATGATAAATCATTTCAACAGCAAAGAAGCCGATGTGGTTACATATGTTCCTGAAGCCCAATCTTCGTTGTTGAAAATCATTACGGAGTGGATGGTGTTTCTGTTGTTTTGAAGCGTGAAGATGACTCAACAACCCATCGAATTGTTTTCAAATGGAATCATTGTTCGAATTACAAATATCCGGATAGAAACCGGCATGAGTTTGAGCAAGATATTATGGCTGCCTGCAATATTCTTAACTTCACTACTTCCTGCACTCGACATGTTGAATTCACGCAGATGAGGTCTTCTATTTGCGCATGTTTTCCCATCATTTTTGACTTTGCCAAAAGACATCCATATTGGCCTTTACCTTTGACTATTCCCGTACCTGGATTGGTGGAAGGTTTGGTTTACCACGAGTCCTGTTTGTCCCTATGTTCACGTCAGCTCATCAACGAGGCTATTCCGCCCTGTACGCAGTCCGATCCATTCACTTCCACTTCTACGTTATTGGAATTGCATTTGCCAACAACAATTGACACACAGAACCTTTATTGTCCGATACACATGCTGCCCGCACCTCACTATTTGGATTCCACCAATTCCAAAGGAAAACGTATAACTTCCAAAGGAGAGTTAACAACTTTCCGTAACTCCAGTCGTCGTCCTCGGAATAGGAGAGCCTCTGCTTATACTTCCGGTGCTCAAATCAATCGTCCTTATCATCTCAAGAAACAGACTAAAATTGACTGGGAACATATCCATCATCAAAACACCATTGACGGTAATCTGGACAGGTCTGGTATCAAAACATTGGACAAGCTAACAAATATCAACCCCAATCAGACTGGATTAACGAACCGAGCAACATCTAACTTTTGTCCACTATCGGATATTTAGCCTGGTGATTTCATCATTTATCATGTCAGCATTTCAGGCAAAGAACTCCGTTACTCCCCAAATCCAGATTCTTTTCCATTTGACCTCCAACCCTTCTCCCTCCAGACCAACTCCACTAGTTGGTCTAATGGATCGCGCGACAGAACTTCGCTCAACGAATACAACCGATTCTTCTTTGATGAAAGTAACTTTGGTGACTCTATGGATGGTGGTGGTATTATACTTCAGGACCAAGAATGTCTTACTTTTTCACTGAACAGTATCACGGACAGATTTGCCTCAACGCTACTTGGTGTTGATTTATCTTCTTTCAACGTTGACTTTCGATTCTCCAAAAAGCCTGATTTAAACTCACCGTCAAATCTTGGCGATGGATGTCCCCCTCCAGACAAGCCAGGAACCCACACCCTCTCACGGAGGTTGTATGGTTCTGTTAATTCACCAACTTCAACGAGCCTACCAACGTTAGATGACATTCAATTGGGTACCAGATCTAATGAATTGTGTTCAGTTCCTTCCCATGATGGTTCTAGTCCTTCGCTCACGTTAGATGAAATCCGTATGTGTAACAACCGGCAAATCGTGTTGTTAAGTGAAAACAAGAAATTACCGTTACGTGTGGTTAAATATGGACCAATAAGAAAACAGATCGACGTGCGCACATACACGAATGAGATGCGTGGCGAAATACCAACTAATTACGAAGTTACGAGAAATACAATGAATGAAATGAGGAGTGAGTCGAAATTACTGATGGATCGATACTCGGGCATATGAAGACCAACAAGGCAATATAGGCACCGGAGGAAGGCGATCACAGAAAACAAAAGAATGACTCACGACCAAAGGAATTAATCATTGATAGAAGAATCGGACACAGCAAAGTATCACCAGAAAGTGGTACGAGAAAATCCAGAGGCATAGGATCCGATATTAAGTATATCAATGAAATATGGAAAATATCAATGATATACGAAATGGATACACGAAGCCCAATTATGTTAGAAACAAACAAATGAGACAGGTTTCTCCGACGAATTTACCGATGAAATATTAGTTAATCTACAACACGAGAATGCACGTGCAGTCTCATGATGGAGGATTGCTTAACACGGGATTGCATGTGAAATCCGATTAAGTATTTGAAAAACAGAAAATATATTAATTAACTCATAATCCGGAATTACAGTTGTTGATTAACAGTCGCAACTTCATACGAAGTCTATCTAACAAACATACCTACGAGTTACAATCCATTCCGGAAGTATTCCTAAGAGTTTCTTACGAGAAATTTCCTACTAACGAAAATTGATCTTAGAATTTACCGATCGCGAACTTGAAGAAAATTCTATACGTATTGGTACCATTGAAATCTAATACCCCCGTACGAAATTACTGGAATAAGCCATTATCTTGAACAAAATATATCAGATACCACTGAGAATTGGCTAGAACAACAAAGAAGAATATCAAAATAAAAATAAAAATACATAACAAGAAACAAAAATAAAAATACGTAACAACCGAAATGAAAATACACGACAACATGCCAACCTTTACTAACAGATTCTTTCAAACTCTGGGTGCAGTCACCTACCCGGCCTTCTACATGATGAGAAACAATGATTGGTGGAAACAGAATGAAGTACCGGATGTACCACAAAATACAAGCGAGGATGAGGATACCCAGATCCCATCGACAACAAATAGTTCCCCGACCCGACGCAAACGACGCTCCAGACGGGCCAACTACGCATCATCGTCGTCTTCATCTTCATCATCTTCTTCATCATCAGAAAGTGATGATGATAATAGTGGTTCAAGACCTGGCAGACGCAGAGATGCAGAACTGGTTAATCTCAGAAGACAAGCAGCAGAAGCCAAACGTCAAATGGAAGAAATCAATGCACTAAAGGAAGAAATGAGAGCTGCAAGAGCACGAGGACGAGAAAAAGAAAGAAGATATGAAGCAGAAATGAATACTCTGAGACAAACAATTCAAGAATCACGCAACAAAGAGGATGAGATGGAAGCGCTTAGACAAGAAGTGAGGTCGGCCAAAGAAAAGGCAACGGGCCAGCAGCTACTCAAGGCAAAACCAATCCATGACTTTGACGGCCAACAGGAAAACTGGACCAAGTGGAAATCCGATGCAACCGCTACCTTTGCGGCCACAGGACATGAGGAGATTATGAATGATGCAGATGCCGCTCGAAATGCACCAACCAAGAACAAGGCACTTTGGGGAACATTACTGTCGGCATGTAGTGGTGGCAGTGCTCATTCTAAGATAATCAAGCATGAAGATACCTTTGATGGTCACGCGGCATGGCAAGAACTATTGGGCTGGTATGATTCTGATAACCGGCGAGAATCTTACGCTGAGACACTGAAGCTTCGCCTACGATACAACCTGTTGCACCCCAATGGCAATATTTCCGAGTACATTAACACGTTTGAATTGACCTATCATAAACTCCGAAAAATTCCACCATATCACATGACTGAATGGGATGCCAAAGTATCTTTGCTCGAAATATTCGTGACCCCAATCTGGAGAGATTCAAAGAAGAATTACTGGAACACAAAACCGACAGGACCCTAGAAGAAATGATAATTAAGCTCCGCATCCATGATGAAGAACTTGCTCGTACTGCATTCGATGGCAACAGAGGAGGCCCTAAACGTGTCCGCCGCACCCCTGATGGGCCTAACAAACGACAACGCACTGGGTCTTCCGGCACTGGTACTCTTACAGGGACCATTCACCCCAATCTCAAGGGTATCATCCGAATCCCTCCTGAAACATGGCACGAGCTATCTCAACTCTATCGAGACTGGGTGCTAAAATACAACCAAGCCATTCGACACAGCGATACTCTACCACCTACTCCAGAGGGCGTTATTGTTGGTTCTCCACAAGATGATGGAATGAATCACTTCATCCCTAAATCTACCAGCCGTCAACGGAGAGTATGACTCCCACTACCAGTTCACCTCCGATCGAGTCACCGCCGACGCCCTCGTCTTCTCCAGCTGAATCACCCACTCCGGATGCTGATAGTGATCAAGAGAGCATTGGAACGATTGATGAAACTGAATTATTCCCTCCAGGCTCTACTGCCCTCAAAACAGTCCGATTTCGTCTACATTCTGGGGGGGACGATGCTGAAGTAACACAGAATGCAGTGAATCCGGATCAGGCAACACAGAATGCGGTGAATTCGGCAACACAGAATACGGCGAATCCAACACCACGGAGAAACGCATCATCCTATTTTTATACAACACGAAGAAACAAGATGGAAATGAAATCTGATGAAATTGACGATGAGGATAGCGAAAATGAGGAGGAAGATTCTGAGGGAGAAGAACTACCAGATCTTGTGGCAAGAATAGAACCCGATTCAGACGATGAAAAGGAAAGCAACAACAATGATACCAAGAAAGAACGATGTGATCGACGAAAAGCAATTAGGAAAATATACCAAGCAAGAAGACCTAGACGAACAACAGGTAATTCAGCAATCACAAGCATACATCGATACAGAGAGGTTCAACAAAATGACAATATTGCAGTTATTGATAGTGGCGGAGGAAGAAGACCAACGGTTACAGAACAAGCATGGCTTCGAATTGGAGGAGAAACTGGAATGACATCTGCAATGAGGCCGTACATGAGTAATGATACCAATGCCTATGTGGAGCATCCGGTTTGCAGTGCTGTAACGAAGGCTTTTATTCCAGGAAGAGAAGATCCAGTACTTTTAATGGTCCATTATGCAACTTTTGTCACCAAGGATAAAGATCAAACGGATGGAGAATCGCTATTGACAACAATCGACATGGGTGATCATGGAGTCCTGGTAAATGGAGTGCAACCACAGTTGAGCAAATGTGGCATTACAATTGGAACGACATTCCTACCATTTTCATATGACGATGAAAAAGTTTATTTTCATATTACCAAACCAACAGAAGGGGAAGTAGATACATTGGAAAGATTCGAGTTGAACAGCCCAGCACCACCAGACATGCGCAAATATCCAATGTTGAGAAGGAAGAGAGCAAGAGAAACGTTCAAATTTGCGAAACTTCCAATGCTGGAACTACGAAAACGGTTTGCTATGTTACCAGAATTGACTGTTTTGAAAACATTGGAAAATACTACCCAACACTATGAAGAAATAGAAGAAGAAAATCGAGAAGTCCCCAGGAAACATTACAGGAAAAGATTCAAGGCATTCCATTACAGAAGACAAAATGAAACAGTGAGCACTGATTACACATACTTTTCGAAGAAGACATCTCAAGGACACAACGGAGGACAATTTTTTAGTGGCACCAAGACAAAGCTTTGGTCTTTTCATCCTCTGAAAACAGAATCACAATGTACAAATGCCCTACAGGATTATCTTCGCGAACATGGAGCACCGGATACTATTCTCAGTGATAATGCAAGATCTGAAACAGGGGTAAAGTGGACGCAAATTCTTCGAGAAAATATGATCAAAACAAGAACAAGTGAACCACACCACAGTTATCAGAACTTGTGTGAAGCGGAATGGGGAAGATTGTCCAAGATGGTACAAAACAGTCTACGTATGTTTCAGGCACCAATCAGTTTAGCGCATTGGTGTGCAAAATGGTGCGTGTCAGTTAACAATTTGGCAGCGAGAAAATCGCTAAATTGGAAAGTACCCCTCGAATTGCACCAAGGCTGGACACCTGATATCTCCCACCTGAGATTTCATTTCTATGAACCAGTGTGGTATTTTGAGCCAAGATTCAAGAGTCCCAAAAACAACATGTTGAAAGGGAGATTTCTGGGTTTTGCGGAATCAACGGGTGATGCAATGACCTATTATATTCTGACTGAACCAAATACACCAAAACAGAAAAGACAAGTGTTGATGAGATCGGTAGTTAGAACAAGACGCAAGGAAATTGGCACCAAAGATGAATATGTGAATGACAACCCGGAGGCAGAGAAGTTTATTCTTTCCTTGTCAGAGCACCAACAGAACATGGAAGATATCAAGAGCACTGATGAAGTCCCATTGTTATCTTCAGGGGAGAAATTTGTCGCGGGCTCTGAAGGAATGGAAAATTCTACTAGCACCAATCCAATGGAAGACAGTGATGAAAATGACAATACAACTTCAGGGGAGCTTGATGCCGATGAAGAGGAAAACACGTTGGACATGGAAGAAGAGATGTTACCAAGTGATATAGATGGATGCAACAATGCTGAAACACATCAGGATATCTTGGAAAGCACAGAAGCAAATTTGGATATGGATTTCCGGAAGATTTTGGATCATTTTTGGGAAAATGGAATTTTGGTATTCAAGGCGCAATACATCGATGAGCTACAAGGCAATACAGTCTTGAATACTCCATTCCCACAATTGAAGAAAGATCAACCACTGGCATGTGCAAAGTATATCAAGGAGTACATTGTTGAAAGCAGGAGAGGAAATAACAGGCCGTTGAATGTATGGGCAGAGCAAGTAATAAAACAACAATCTGGCATTGTCAGAAGAATACGATTTATGATGTCCTTGATACACAAGAGTGTTCAACGCGCAGTCAAGAAGAAACCATCCAGGAATCAAAGAATGGCAAAGAAGAAGAATCGTGAAAAGTTTGGACAGAAGATTCCAAATACCTATGAAGAATGTATGCAATTCGATGCGGAAGCTGGCAATACAAAATGGAAAGACTCAATTCAGAAAGAGATGGATCATTTGGAACGACTAAAATGTTTCAAATATCACTCAGCAGAAAAAGAATTTCCAAAAGAAGAAGGTTGGCAACAAGCAAGATTGCAGATGATTTGGGATATCAAGAGCGAGGACGGCAGGTACAAGAGCCGATTGGTAGCAGGTGGTCACAGAGTCGATTCGAGTGAATACAACACATACTCCAGTCAAATCAACAGTTTATCTGTATACTTACTATTCCTAATTGCACAACACCAACAACTGGATTTGATGACAGCAGATGTGGGAAATGCATTTCCAACTGCACCGGTTCAAGAAAAAGTATGGGTGTGGGCTGGAGACCAGTTTGGTGAAAAGAAAGGATGCAAGGTTGAAATACAAAGAGCACTGTACGGACTGGCAGGTAGTGGTAGAGCTTTCATGGATTTTCTCGCTGATACACTCATGAATTTGGGTTTTCGACCGTCAAGAGCAGACCCAGATTTATGGCTGCAGAAGGAAGGAGAAGGGTACACATACATTGGTACTCATGTTGACGATCTTATGGTAATAGGAAAGAAACCTCAAGATTGGATAGCCAGAATTGAACAAGAATTTGCACTAAGAAATGTTGAATCAGAACCTCAGTATTACCTTGGTACAAGCCTGACAAGAATCAAAGACGGACGGTTGCTGATGAACTCTACCAAATATATCAGTGAAGTGATTCGGAAATATCAAGAGAAATATTCAGTGACACTCAAGAAAGAAAATCTACCAATGAAAACTGATTGTCACCCAGAACTGGATGATTCACCATTACTGTCAGTATCTGAACACAAGGAATTCCAACATATTATTGGTCTAGGACAGTGGCTGGTGCTATCTGGAAGAATCGATATTGCGTTTGCAGTGTCATCTCTCTCAAGATTTGCAGCTGGACCGCGAGAAGGTCATTTGCAGATGGCTAGACATATCCTGGGATATCTGAAGAAGTACAAGAAGAAAGGAATTCTAGTGGATCCAAGACCCCCAAGGATCAGTTCAAATGGTGATGTTAAACTCAAATATGAAGAATTTACACATCACTACAAATATTACAAGGAAGAACTGGATCCAATGTTCCCGGTGCCACTAATCCCTGAAATGGACTTGAATATATTTTGCGACAGCGACCATGCACATGACTTAGTCACTGGAAGGAGCATCACTGGATTGATCGCATTTGTTGGGTGTATGCCAGTCTACTGGAAGTCTAAGAGACAAACATCAGTTCACACAAGTACTTTTGGAGCTGAATTTACTGCCCTGAAAGACGCGGTTGCATTAACCATCATGCTCAGATACCATCTTAGATCGATGGGAGTTGTAATCACCAAACCAGCAGAGATCTATGTGGATAACAAAAGTGTAGTAATCAATTCCACCAACCCTGCAAGTTCACTCAACAAGAAATCAATCGCACTAGCCTACCATTTCGTCAGACAACACCAAGCTGGAAAAGTCGTATCTATCAGTCATATTAACTCACAAGACAACTATGCCGACATTCTGACTAAGCCGCTAAACAGTAATGCATTCAAAAATCTCCTAAATGAATTCATGACAATGTAAAAACAAAGTTAAGTACCACAATTTAGTAATAAAACAACTACACTAAAGATCCATGCCTAAAAAATTATGTTGTATGCTTCCCTCTAAAATTCAATAGGAATCTAAACCAAGCAAAATCATGGATTTAGGGGAGAACAACTGGCAGATCGTGTTGTTAAGTGAAAACAAGAAATTACCGTTACGTGTGGTTAAATATGGACCAATAAGAAAACAGATCGACGTGCGCACATACACGAATGAGATGCGTGGCGAAATACCAACTAATTACGAAGTTACGAGAAATACAATGAATGAAATGAGGAGTGAGTCGAAATTACTGATGGATCGATACTCGGGCATATGAAGACCAACAAGGCAATATAGGCACCGGAGGAAGGCGATCACAGAAAACAAAAGAATGACTCACGACCAAAGGAATTAATCATTGATAGAAGAATCGGACACAGCAAAGTATCACCAGAAAGTGGTACGAGAAAATCCAGAGGCATAGGATCCGATATTAAGTATATCAATGAAATATGGAAAATATCAATGATATACGAAATGGATACACGAAGCCCAATTATGTTAGAAACAAACAAATGAGACAGGTTTCTCCGACGAATTTACCGATGAAATATTAGTTAATCTACAACACGAGAATGCACGTGCAGTCTCATGATGGAGGATTGCTTAACACGGGATTGCATGTGAAATCCGATTAAGTGTTTGAAAAACAGAAAATATATTAATTAACTCATAATCCGGAATTACAGTTGTTATGTGTGCCGAATTGACTGATGTTGCTTCGGTCAATTTATCTGCCAATACAGATGATATCAAAATGGCCGCCAAATCGCTTGTTGGTATTAAACCCCACCAAAATTGTATTCCTTCTATTGACATTGAGTCACCAAAGTTATCCCAACCAGTAGGAGAAGATTTGACGCAGACATCCCTACTGGACCCGCATGAATCCCATATGTCTCAATCTACCGAAGGTGCCATTCTTGCAATAATGGGAAGTGATTTTGACGAGAGTAATCAAACGCCGTCAATCCCATCTAAACCAATGTCTCTAAATCTGGTACCTCCTACTGAATCACGCTTGGAGTTTTCTGAAAGTGAGTCAGACGATAGTTTGCCCCCTCCTATATTTCCACGAAAGCATTCTACCCCTAGGTCTGTACTGACCACTAATGCACAGGACTCCAATCCTACCCAATCACTCGCATCCGCACCCAATGTTGTTGTTCCCGAGCCTGCACTAAAACAAAAAGATTGTGCGAAAATGATACACACTATTTCAGTTGTACTCGGCAAGTCTTACGGTATAGAAAAGAACAAAATAAAGGAAGTCTTGGAAAAGATTCTTGTTGGACATCGAAGTGTTTCCATTCAAGAGGCCCCCCAATTATCAACTACCGTTCGTGGATTACTCGACAACCAACAAGGTATCATGACACCGATCGCTCTGAATGTTATTGTTGATCTATTCAATCATCAGAGTATTCCGCCCAATTCTGTTAGACCCCGTTTCTTTTGCCACAACGCCATCTGTTGTGGTATTGTGAAACCATCCTACAAGATTAATTATGTATTAGAATATGATGAGGGCAAATCCTTTTGTCCGAACATAATCTATTTTCTGGTCTTCACATATTTGGATTCTGCAGGTACGAGGTTTCTTTGGAATTTAGTAACGGTGTATCCCAGGCGTTTGAAGGTATTACCAATCTACCATCCAAAGTGTACTCTGAATGATATCCTTTTACTGAATAAGTACACAGAGACTCTCATTGTTCACGTTCTAAACAAGGACAACTACCCAACCACACGTCAATGGTCAAAGTTGGATTGTAAAACATATCTCTTATCAACTCTTCATCCTGAAGTTGATTCCAGTATATGGTTATTTGATGAAATGAAAAGACTTTCTTTCTCTTCCCTGACTACAAATACTGAAGAGGAACTACCTAGTCAGGTGAATAAGGTTTGCTACCAAGTGTCCTTGTCGCTGTCTATTATACTTGAGAAATACATTACTCCAACAACTATCCACAATGTTGTCGGTCAAAAATACGCGTACCCTACTTACGTACATTCTACAGCAATTATATCCATTCTACACTTGAAAAGTTACTTATACTCCTACAGAGATAAAATGACTTCAAGTATCAAGATATCTACGTCACATCATGTGTTCTCTGTCTTATGACGAATTACACATGATCTACGACGGCCGGTTTAGACATCCCTACATACAGCACTAACACAGGGATACCGGTCGAATACAGTAAAATACACAGCAAAATAAGAGCGTCTCTCTGAGCTCACTTCTCTTTAAATTTCAATTATCCTATACCTTTCGGTCGATTTTTAGAGTAACAACACACAATCTTTTTGCAGACGATTCCTCAGGCCCAGCATCTTTGAACAAGCAGGACACACACAAACCCAAGCACAAAAGACGTCCTACGGTTGACACTAAAAGGAACAGTATCAAACTTCCCCGTCGGAACTCAAAGAAAAAAGGCACAAACCCCCAACCGATTATCGACACAAGAACTCTATCGGAGCGAATACCATTGCTCGCAGACTCTAAACTCGTGACAACCAAAGAGCTGAGAGCACTTCTTTTTGTTCTTGATATCCGCTACAGATCGAATATGAGCAAATTTTGTCTTAGGGAGTTAGTGAGTGATGCCTTCTCCCAAGATAAGTTTTCTTGTGTCGTTCATCGTTCAGAATCCAATGTAAAAAGGGGCAAGTTCATCATAACTGATAATCCTTCTACAGTCAGAGAAGACATCTTGGGATCCAAACTGAAGAATCCATCTGTCCATATCAGTCAATACTGCAAAGCATCCAATTCTGATTTCAATAACTGCCAAAAAGGTGCTTTGCTATGTGCCAGTGGGTCTCGCTGTTACTTTGGCGACCGAACAATATGGTGTAATGACGTAAAAAAAGGTGCCGTAATAAGGATTGCAAATCCTATTTCCATGGGCGTATTGAACAATTTTGCTCCGACAAATATGGATTCTGTCGGAGATGCACTGGTAAGATGATTCACCGCCCATCCTCTACTTGTGTTATTTGCCATCGTGGTTTTACCCATCCCCCAATCACCGAAAAAGAAGACCGGAAACTTAAAACTGTTGTAGCTCTAAAAATCGACCAAAAGGTATATGATGTTAAAATTTAAAGAGATGTGAGCTCAAAGAGAGGCTCTTATTTTTACTGGGTATTTTCACTGTAACGGGGCTCTCTGCTGTATTTTACATGGTAGAGATCTTCCCCGGTTATTTGTTACCATTCTTGTACCAATACTGTCTTTGCTGTTGCTGTATTAGCGTCGTGTCGGTCTTACTGTATCGGTCATTTGACGGTATCGGTCATTCATGTTGTTAAGTAATCTTTTCGATGGGGCGTATGCTTGTTCGTGGTATATATGCTAGATATGAGGCCCATCTGTAATCGGTACTGATTGTCTTGATTGCAATAAGTAATTTCCTCACGGGATATCAAGTATATTCTTTTGAATGTACTTATGGATTCCAGGTGTTTACTTACTGTTCAGGTCTTTGGATATTTCTTGTTTCTAACCGATTATTCCTTTTTTGTTTGTAGCCTTAGGTGATATCGTTTTTACCACTTAAGGATTCCAAGTAGTGGAGGTGCATTCGATTCTACCGCTTAATCATAGGAGTACTCGTATCTCGTATTCCGCACCTCGTTCGTCGTTTCGTTTTGTCAGCTTTTCCAATCGAATTTGATGCCGACAAAGTTCAAATTTTTCGCCGACAACACACCCCTTGATCCAATACTCTACCCGTGTTGTATTGGATTACTGTCGGGGTATATTTAACCTTTGGATCAAATCGGAATCAGATCGAATCAATCGTAGCAATTGTCGAAGCGCGTACTGTTGACTGGTTTAACCTGCGTAGTGTCCCATGATATATCTTGCATGCCGAGCGTGTAAGATCCATCCCAATGGTTTGGTTAGATCATCAGCAGGGTTGATGACTCCAGGAATATGGATCATGTTGATCTCACCATTTTCTTTCCATGCTTGAATGGCAAAGAACCTGATTTCAATATGCCTGGTTCTTTCAGTTGGCTTCTGGGCCTTTATGATTTCAATTGCCGATGCATTGTCTTCATAGATAGGGGTTGGACCAGCTTGATCAAATCCTAATTCTTTGAGTACCGATCTGAGGTATCTGGCGGTTTTGGCTGCTGTGACGGCAGCAATGAACTCAGCTTCGGTAGAACTCTGTGCAGTAAGTGACTGAGCTTTGGATCTGTAAACAATTGCTCCACCAGCATATGTGAAGACGTATCCTGTGGTGGACCTACGGTGTTTTGGATCATTTCCATATGCGGCGTCCACAAAACACATCAGTTTGGCTTGCTTGATGTCTTCCGGGAATTTTGGAAGTGACGCATCTTGGACTGCATTGTTGTATGGTTCTCCTGGTGGTAGAGATGGCTCAGCATTTGGTCTGTAGAATCTGATACCCCAAGATCTGGTTGTTCTGAGATAGCGGGCTATGTTCTTCAGACTTGAATAGTGGAAGGCAGTGGGATTGGAACTGTATTTTGACATCAGTGTCACTGCATAGCCTATGTCTGGCCGGCAACTCACATATGCGAACATCATTTCACCTAAGAGTGTCCTGTAGGAGAAGCCGGATGTGGATTGCAATTCAGCATGTTCCTTGGTGCCTTCTAATGGTCCATTTGTGTGTGATTGAAGTTGACTCAATACTTCCGTTGATAATGGCGCTGATGGCTTGGAATGAGGTTTCATCTTGGAATCAGTTTCCCAACCATGGGATGTCATAATTCTGTCAATGTAATTTGCACAGGACAGTTCAATGTAGTCAGTGGTCTGTTTGACATCAATTCCATTGAAGTCTTCAAGCAATCCCATTATTGTGAAGGGGACAACATCTTCTTTGGGAAGCTTCAGCTTTGCGCCAATTATGTCATAGATCTTGTCAGATATGGATTCTGATGTGCAAGCCAGTGCAAAATCGTCAACTTGTCTCAGCATGTAGACCGTTTCACCTTCGAAAACTGTCGTGTAGATCGTCCTGTCATGTGTGGTGGTTTTGAAGTTGAGATCAGGGCCTTTCAATATTTTGTTGATGTGTGTTTCCCAAAGTCTTCCAGATTCCGGATGGCCTTGAAGTGCTCGAAGGACTGGGAGCACCAATCTTCTGTCTATGTCCTTGCCATGCTTGTGTCTGTACCATGCTGCATATGCATCATCAATAGTCATGTATGTAGGAATGTTGGGTCCTGGACTATGCGCGTAGGCGTCTGCAGCATCACCCCCGTACACTTTGAGGTTGAGGCTTGCAGCAATAGCAAAGAATAACCTTTGAATGGGATGTTCAACACATGATGAGTATGACATTGCTATGGCATGCAGGGTTGGGGCTGCATATTTGCTTCCATTGCAACATTGCCTGGCTCTTCTGACACCATTTCTCTTGACACTGTACTGCCAGTGAGGCCTGAGAATAATCGCGTTTGGGTCCTTAGGGTATTGAATTGGCGAGCCAAACATTTCCAAATCTTCAAACTGATCAAGCTGCTTTCGCTCCCCAGCTTCCCATTCTGCCCAGGTGGATAGAGACTTGAGATTCCGTCGAGTGAAGTGCCCTAGTGCCTGTTCTTCAGGTGTAGTTGCTTTTGAATTGATGGCCTTGATTAAGAGTTCTATTTGTTCAGTTGGTAGTGAATCTGCATCTAGTGGTAATGCTTGATTTCCTGGTTTATGAAGCTTGGTGATAGCTCTGAGGGATGCAATATCAATAGTAGGAATGACAACATCCATGTCGTCTTCAATTGGTGCCAAGTGTTTTTGGATGGAGGCATGGAGTGTTTCAGTGCTATCAGCCTGGTTGATTCTTGATTGTATCAGCTGCTTGTATTTTGTACCAATGCGCTGGATGGCTTTGATTGATGAAATCCGGTCCAAGAATGGTGGATCTTCTTCAGCAGTGGGTTCCTTCCAGGAGGTATTGGGAGCAAATAAACCATATTCATTTGAGTGTTTCCTGACCTCCTTCATAGATAATTTTTCTTCAAGTGCAAAGGTAATTGGTGTATCTATTGAAGAATCCCGCACCCCTCGATCGTGGGAGGTCTGTAAGGCTGTGGTAACATCAGCAGCAGTGAAGACACAGTTGTGATTGATAGATACAATATAAGCGCCTCGGAGCTTAGAGAGAGTCTTCTTACGGGAGGAGAAAAGCTTTGAGGCAGGACTGTTTGGAATGATATCTGTGATGTAAGCTCTGCCAATCAGTGAGTCGGTGGCATATCGAAGACCAAAGGCTGGATCAGCACAAGATGGGGAGACAGTGAGTCTGAGATTTGTGAGATCCGCAAAGGGGGAGATGGAGAATTGGAATTCACTAGTAGATGACACCTCACGGTGTTCTGCAGGAAGTGGAGTGTTGTCATCAGTCCGGAGTAGGTGCTTGACATTAGTTGGGAGATCTACAAGTGGGAGATCATTCATGCCTTCATCAAACCTGACATGGGTGGCTATTTTGACGCGGTGGGTCTCAGTATCATACCAAAGGATGTTTCTGGTAGTGTATGGGACAAAACCTAGGAAGATGCCTTTTCGTGCATTGGGTTTGAGTTTAATAGATCTTTTGCCTGGGGGTCTAACCCAAACTCTACAACCAAAGGTTCGGAAATCAGCAAGGTTTTCCTTACGGCCAGTTGCCAATTCCAATGGTGAATGTGGTTGATTGCCTTCAGGAAATGCATTGGACAACCGAAGTGCATGGTAGAAAGCAAAGGGCCAGAACTTGATGGGCAAATTAGCACCAGACAGCATGGCTCGCATTGAATTAGCCAGTGTGCAATGCCCTCTTTCAACTGTACCATTCTGGTGTGAAGCATCCGCACCAGTGGGGAAAATTGAATATCCAAACACAGAGAAGAGGTTTCTGACATCAGGATTGTGATAGAGCTCTCCGCCTTGATCAACTGAAACATACTTGTCGGCACAGGTTGGGTTGTACTGGGCGAAGAAATGTTCCAACCAGTGTAGTGGCGCTGCTTTAGAGATTCGCGTATCTCCATATTTCATACCAGTGTAGTGATCTGTGATGAGAATCCAAGCTGTTTCTCCATGAATGCCTTCATAATCGCGCTTGCGTTTGCTGTTGGAGGATTTGGTACCTGAGAATGCAAAATCAATGGATAGACCTTGAAACGGTTCGTCCGAGAACTGTTTCTCGACCCCCCGCGGGCTATCGCGCGCTATTTTTACAATTCTCGACCCTATTTTTTTAATTTCCTACCTTTTTAGGTCGCGTGTCTACTAAAATACCTCGCGCGTCGCACACCTTTACTTTTGAGACAAATATCTCGTCACTCCTCAAATAAAATAACTATTTTAGGGTTAAGGATATCATATTCGTTTCGTGACAAGCACTATTTTGTGTACAACTTGTGCACGAATGACTTATTTCATTTTCTCAACATGTTTCCACCATACCGGTATAATGGGCTCCGACCCAAATCCTCCAACTCCAACTCAAATCCCAGCTCCAACTCCATGTCAACTCCAAGTCGAATCCACCCCAGGCGGGCTATTGCACTCAAGGGTTTTGTTCGTGTTTAACGCCAGGAAGATCCGCTGTATTTTCAGAAGCTACACCGTCGGAATCGCCACTCCAATGTTGTTCGCTCCTCTCAAATAACCCGCTTTGTGGATAGATGCTGCTGGTTACATTCGGATCGACTTGATCATTGCTAGTAGGATCGACGCTTTCAATTTTAACGTTTGGATCATTTCTTTTTTCTTCACGAATCTTACGAATCATTTTTTGGATTCGAGCAGTCTCTTTCTTGTGATAAACAAGCATTTTCCGGAGTTCTTGTTCGAGATTGGCTGGGTGTTCCTGAACCACCTTTTGTAGTTTGTAAATTCCCTCCATGGTTGGTTCGACTGTCGATTGGATGATTAGTATTAGTAGTATCAGTAGAGTAGATTATCTATTCGAAGATTAGGTCGTAGTAACACCTAACACGTTGGTATTTGTTTTCCTCGTCGGAAAGATAATGAAATAATCAATTATAATGATGAAGTACTAGCGAAAATAATGTATTACTAGTATCTACTAGTGATAACTCATGCAAAATAGCATACTAGTTGGTTTTACCGGTACATGAAAGTCGGAATCAACTCGATCGTAATCAACAAAACAATTGTCCACGATTTCCATTTCGATAATCAACAACGCAATTGTCCACGATTTCGTACTAGTATCTACTAGTAATAACTCATGCAAAAATAGCGTACTAGTTGGTTTTACGGGTACATGAAAGTCGGAATCAACTTGATCGCAATCAACAAAACAATTCTCCACGATTTCCATTTCGATAATCAACAACGCTATTGTCCACGATTTCCATTTCGATTCACATTTCCGTGCACCTTATGGAAGAACTGACGCGCCTGCCAACAAATGTTTGGAATAACTGATGTGATTGACCCGTCCGGCGCTGTGTATTAACCCTCTTAAGGAGTTGACTGTACGTACTGTTCACTACTAAACATATTGTACGAGGAATGTTGCAATCATCACTAAGTATTAATTACTTTACGGACCATTTTTGCAATCGAAGTACGGTAGTAAGGAAATCTACCGTACAAGAAAACACATCACACACAAAGTAACACATGTAATTTTTTCCTTTCAACGATTCATCTTTGTGATCTCCTTCGTTTCGACCCCATCTACTGATATTTTCCTTCAAACAACTCCGCAACATCATGCCTCCTGTTATGAAAACCCCTCTTCTATTCTACTGCCGTTGTTGCGCGCTGAATGGCAAAAACTCCAAGTTTTTAGGATATAAATCCACGGCAAACAAGCAGGGTACTTTGAAATACGTCTCCGTTGGCCTAAGAAGACATCTTTATTGTCTTGATGAGTGCCGGGATTTCTACCATAGTCAGGGTCTAATTAAACGAAAGATCTATAACCTCTCCACCTCTATCAAAGTGCAGCCTACCTTGCCGTCTGTTCAACATTCTCCGTCTGATTTTGGGATGACTATGACACAAAAAGGTCCATCTGTTCCCCCTTCCCATCTCTCCCAGCAACACACTGTCACAAGTCAGTCAGCGACGGGTCTTCATTCTGTTCTAAACCAACAGATTGTACATGATGTCTTTTTACCGCCAATGGATCGGAACGCCATTGAATCTTACATGGCTGTTTCTGCTGTTCAAGATGAAGATGCATTCCCGCTGAATAATGATATCGACAATTCCGATGACGAGGATGACAATGACGATGACGTAAATGAAAATAACGACAACAATTCTACCAACAACATTGATTGTGGAGACAACGAAGAAGATAACACTAATGGTTCTGCTGTTAATGTCGTTACTGCTCAGCCCGCCCCTCCACCACCTTCTTTTCATGAAAGCATTAATTTGAACGAAAGAGAGGATGCATTTCAAAGCCACACAAAACTACCGCCGCCCCCTCATCTTCTTGCTGAATTGGAACTCATGAATTTAATGGCCAGACATAAATTGCCACTGAACACATTCAAATCCATTTTCCAGTGGGCAAAGAAAAGTCAAATGAGACCGGGTTTTGATTTTTGCGATGCCAAAATTAGATCTCGGCAAGCAATTTTTGACAATCTCCAATCCAATCTTGGTCTCTCCGATATGAAATTTCATCCTCATATACTGAATTGGTTACCTGATAATAAGCCCACTCAGGTGTATGTCCGTTCTTTTAAGGATGCCATTTATTCTCTTCTTTCTGACCAGCAGCTAATGATAGAAGAAAACCTCTCCTTTCCCGACTATTCCACCCCTCTGTCTCCCGACAATAATCCTGAGTTGAATCCTAATTCTGTAATCTCAGAATTGCATCACGGCTCGTGGTGGAAATCTTCTTGGAAAGAAATTTGCAATCCCAATTCGCAAGAAATTCTTGTTCCTATTATATTTTACATGGACGGCATATCTTTGGATGCGCACGGACGACTTACGTTAACACCATTGAACATGACACTTGGTATTTTTAATGTGGAGACTCGTTCTCGACCTGAAGCATGGACAACTATTTACTTCCATCCCGACCCCGAATGGGAGTCAACCAGACACTCTCGTCCTGCCACTTAAAAGGAAAAAATTCAGAATCTTCACAATGGTTTGGAAGTAGCGTTTCGTTCCTTCAAAGCTGCGTGTAACGAAGACGGTGGTATCGAATGGAATTATCTTCCGTACGCAAATCAACAGTGGAGGGTAAAAATGAAATTTGCCATTGCCTATGTTATTGGCGACACAGAACTTCACGATAAATTGTGTGGAAAATACGGCTCCTTCAATAAGGGTGTCATGCGGATGTGCCGTCACTGCAACTGTTATTCTCCAAACATAAACATTCCTTCTGTTCAACCTGCAACAAAGAAGTGGTCACCTGTTGATTTCCATTGTTTTCCCGGCACAGATCTAAACGATATCAATAAGAACTTCAAAAACAACTCTCATCACAACATAAGGAATGTATTTCATGATTTATGCTTTGGTACTAATCAGAACAACATTCATTTTGCAACTCCCGGTGAATGTTTGCACATGCACCAGCTTGGTACTGCCAAACGGGCCATCGAGTCAATTGAATTGTTGCTCCGCGGAAGTGTTCCATGTGTTTATGCCCCCAATTTGAAGCACGGTGTGGCTGTTGCTAACAGTATTGGCCATTTAGCACAACGGTACGGTGGTTTGTTATCACGCCAGTCTGATAGAGATTTTCCTCGCACCAAATTTGGGACTCAGCTATTATCAACTACGAAGAAAGAAGGGCATGATTTCTCTGGAATGCTTATTTCTCTTCTGATCGCTATGGTTTCCAAACATGGATCTGACATTATTGGTGACCATCGTTTTGTAAAGAAACAGATAGAGGTAATTCAGCTAATTCTATCAATGGAAGAATTTCTTAAACACGGTCGAATGAAATATGGTTCCTTAAAGAATCTCCCAAAAACAATTGTTCACTTTATTAATTGTATAAACTCAACATGTCACAGGAAAGGGATGGGAACAAAACTAATCAAGAATCACCTGTACTTTCACCTACCAGATTATATCTCTTTATGGGGAAGCCCCGCAGGCTGGGATAGTGCTCCGAATGAGTCTCACCATAAAACTGAGATTAAAGCTCCTTCCAAGAACACGCAAGGTAATGCTGCATCACTAATTGGTCAAACGGCGAAGCGAAAGTCCGAGAAAATGATGCTAAGCCAGGCAACATATCACTTCAACTTGCATCCGCCTGATCCTCCTCCAATTGAACGACCTGATGGTGGCGGTTCTCATTTTCATATAATGAGAACCAAAAATGGGGAATCAACAATGAAGTGGCTTCGTTCTACGAACAAAAGCAAACCTTTTTTTCCTTCTGACATACTCGACTTTGTTTGTGATTCTGTGCTACCTTTATTGGAGAATCCTTCACACATTTGTGGAGTTACAGAGCACAATCGTTTCGATGTTGCTTGTGGGTCTAATTTTATATTTCGCTCGCATCCTTCATATAGATCGGATAGTTCTCTGCTGAACTCCGTCTGGATGGATTGGTGTTTGATGAAATTGGACTTTGATTTAAATAACAATCCCAAGCTCATACCGTGCCATCTGGTATGCTTCTTAACTGTACAGAGTTTGAAGCAGCCATGCAGTAGTATTGGTGGCTATCCAATTGATACAAACGGAATGTATGCTGTGGCTCGTCGGTTTCAAGATGTGCCTAAGAAAACAGCTTCTGAATTTGTCCAACGTGGTCGCCTGATGAATTCACTGTACCTATTTCATGTCGACACTATCCATTCCGAGCTGGCAGTTGTTCCAGAGCAAGGCCTTGATGGGTCCATAACCAATTGCGATTGGCTAGTGATATCGAATCGGATCTCCTGGCTACATTTTTTTGAAAGCAAAAATGCTGCTACACCACCGTCTTACGAATCTTTGTACAACGCATGCACACTACAGGACGACATCCAGTTGGAACCGTTTGAGATGGCATTGAATGATAACGAATCCAGTGATTCTCTATCTAGTTCAGAGAGCGAAAGCTCGGACAGCAGTTCCGATTGAGTAGCAAGGGTGAATGTACCGGCTAACTTTAAACTATTGTTTAATTTTACTATAGAGGGTTAGCTCTAAGCACAGTTTTGCGAGATACATAGGCGCTCATAATATAACAGCCTTCGTATTTTGGATTCGAACAGCTATGTAATACTAATGGATTGAACAATAGAGTATCTCCTGACCTCAATGGAACTTTCACTCCATACGTGGGGAAGACAAAATAATAAATCACCTCGTCAGCAGACACTTCCGCCGGAGCAATTACTGTCAAACGAGTGTAGTACATGTCATCGTCCACATGGCATCTAGAATGGTAGTTGCGACCGATCGAAAATGCTAAGGCCTGCTGCCCAATTGCATTTAGCTTTGTACGAGACAGAATCTGAGACAACACATCCATTTCCTCCGCAACAAATGGTTCGACGTCAATTAAACTATGATGCATATGCTTCACAATTTCAACTGTTGTCTCTTCTAGCTCTAGTTTGATGCTGGGATCGACATGACTTTTGAAAACATACTCACCAATATTTGAATCCAATCTTTCTGGTCGAATTCCAATGATAGCATAATCATCATTGATACTGCCGCGCTTAACCCCTCTTCCAACGGTTGGTTTTGCTCCAACAATGGCAGGAGCAAACTGTCTCAACAATTCGATATTATTCTTCGAAGCGAGGTGTCGTTCCGCAAAATGGCGTGAAACTTTGGCAAAAATTCGCAATGATGGTTCGTAAGGATCAAACGCAAGAATATGCTCATCCTTCGTACTATCCAATGTATTGTAGTTTTCGATTGACAAAGCCTGTTCCGGTTGATACTTCTTCTTTCCGCCTGTCTTGCCACCCCAATCTGTCTCCATGTATTTACCTGCCACGGCAGCGGTACTGGATTTATTTTTCAGCGCTATTGTACAGACGCCATCTTTGCAAGTTGAACGCCTATTCCTTTCCTTTTTCATCGGTTTTATCAGAGACAAGTTCGTATAAGTTTTGTGGCTCTTTGACACCGGTGCAGCAATCCTCAGAAAGTTGGAAGAAATTCTCTGTTTATGTCTTCTCTCATGTTTCCTATTTGCTTTTTGCCTCCTTCCTCGTGCTGACAATTGCTTTCCATTCGTTGTGGTTGGTTTCATTGTTGCCGAGACGAATTGCCGTTGGAGGATGACGAGGACGAATCGATTTGCCGATGGAGTGCCGCTTGCCGGTGGAGGTGGAGGAGGAGCGACGTTGTTTGATCACCGGTGTAGGAGGAGGAGGAGCGACGTTGGTGGAGCGACGGTGGAGGAGCGATTCGATGCCGGATCACCGGTGGAGGAGTAGGAGCTACTCGATGCTGACGATTCGTTGCCGAGGGCCGGTAGAGGAGATGGAGGAGGAGCGACGTTGGAGCGACGGTGTAGGAGAAGGAGGAGCGACGTTGTTGGAGCAGATCGATTGCTGTTGGATCGATTGGTGTTGGATTGATTGGTGATGGATCGATCCGTTTTGCAGATCGATTCGTGTTGCAGATAGATTCGTGTTGCAGATCGATTGTCGCTTGCCGTTGGAGGAGGAGGAGCGTTTCGCTGATTCGTTGCCGCTTGCCGGTGGAGTAGGAGCGTTTCGCTGATTCGTTGCCGCTTGCCGTTGGAGGAGGAGGAGGAGCGTTTCGCTGATTCGTTGCCGCTTGCCGGTGGAGGAGGAGCGTTGCCGAGCGCCGGTGGAGGAGGAGCGTTTCCGTGATTCGTTGCCGCTTGCCGGTGGAGGAGAAGCGTTGCCGAGCGCCGGTGGAGGAGGAGCGTTTCCGTGATTCGCTGCCGAGCGCCGGTGGGGGAGGAGCGTTTCGGTGATTCGCTGGTGCCGAGCGCCGGTGGAGTAGCGTTTCCGTGATTCGTTGGAGGAGCGTTTCTGTGATTCGCTGGTGCCGAGCGCCGGTGGAGAAGGAGCGTTTCTGTGATTCGTTATTGGAGCAGCGTTTTGCTGATTCGTTTTCGCTTGGAGCGATTCCCGGTGGAGTAGGAGGAGGAGCGTTTCGCTGATTCCCGGTGGAGGAGGAGGAGCGATTTGATACCAACAATTCGTTGCCGCGCGCCGGTGGAGGAGGAGCAAGTTTGGTGGATCCCCGGTGGAGAAAGAGGAGCGATTGCCGGTGGAGGAGGAGGAGAGATTCCCGGTGGAGGAGGAGGAGCGATTCCCGGTGGAGGAGGAGGAGCGATTTGATACCAACAATTGAACAAAATGGGTGAGTATCTATTGATGTACTACATAGAGTAAATAATAACAACAGCATAATATGATAATGTACATGCCGACCGATTCGTAATTATCACCAACCAGGAAAATTCCCCGCACCTACAGTAGAAGATTCGTTGGTCGCACCTACAGGGGAAGATTCGTTGCTTCCGATTCGATTGTTGCTTCGATGTTTTCGATTAGTTGCTTCCGATTAGAACAGCTTCCGATTCAATCCGTTGCTCCCAATCCGTTGATTCCGATCCTTTGATTCCGATTCGTTGGTTCCAATCCGGTCCTATGAAAATAAGAAGAAAAGCCAAAGTTAGAAAATACATCATCTGTAATTTGGTTGCAATTTCATTCCTTGTTACCGATTGTATGTTTACCGTTTATTCGTACCGTCGTTCCGATCCAATTCGTTATTTGTTGTTGTTGTTCTTGCTGCTGCCGTAGAATACTTCTTACTCCATGTCACGAAAAACAGTACCTTGTTCCTGTTGATATAATTGCAAGGGACAAAGCCATTTCATTGATTTCAAGACGTATATGTAAGGCTGCAGTCCAAACAATATCTATCCAGCAAATCCCCTTCTCGTCAAATGCTAACTACTTCTTTTCCAGTACAAGGCTGTTATTTCGGACTAAAATAAATGAGAACGGATCGTTGTGCTCAAAGAGGGTCGGATCCCACGTTCTCGGACGGAGTGTTGATTGCAAGAACCAACACTCTACTCAAATAAGTCGGATGTAAGAAGGCAGATTATGAAGTGTATTTATTTTTTGTTGCGAGGTAGATTGTTTTTTTTTGTTGCGAGGTAGAAAAAGTGATTTTTTTTGTCGCGAGGTAGAAAATAACATTACTGTGTGTCTGTGTGAGAGAGATTTTTTTTTTTTTCGCGTACGATTTTCTTTTTCCTTGTAGATCATGTAGAATTCTACATGATTTGGTACAAGTGTAGTACTGTGCTGTATGTGATCCGTTTGAATTTTTTGAACGTTACGTTCGAACGTTATCCGTTTGAATTTTTTGAACGTTACGTTCGAACGTTCGAACGTTCGAATTCCACTAGCTGTATGTGATCCGTTTGAATTTTTTGAACGTTACGAACGTTATCCGTTTGAATTTTTGAACGTTACGTTCGAACAATCGAACGTTCGAATTCCAAATGTGATCCGTTTGAATTTTTTTAACGAACGTTGGAATTTTCTTCTTAGTACTGAATCTACATGCTAGTACTGAATGTACGTGTTTTCCTACACATTTTTCCCACTACAATGCTGGTACATGGTACAGGGGGGTAAACAACTTGCGAGAAGTCCACATAGAACGTACAAACAAATAATTACTGAATTTGCGAACAGGATGTAACCCTAACCATATTGGGAACAACTTTGCCACACAGAATGCCAAAAATGATGTGGTTTGACTCTCCAAAGGGCAAGCATGAGGGTATTTTTGGTGCAATTGCAGGGCACAAACTAACTTATTGGATAGTAATGACTCAAAAAGTATCCGGTCCAAGCAATGAATACATTCATCATGACTCATCAAATGCATATTGGGAATAACTTTGTCACACAAAATGCCCAAAATGTTGTGGTTTGAATATACAAATGGCAAACATGTGGGTATTTTTGGTGCAATTCCAGGGCACAAACTAACTTCTTATTGGGTAATGACTCAAAAAGTATCGGGTCCAAGCCATGAATACATTCATCATGACTCATCCAATGCATATTCGAAACAACTTTGTCACATAGAATGCCCAAAATGTTGTGGTTTGACTCTCCAAATGGCAAACACGGGGGTATTTTGTGTGCAATTCCAGGGCACAAACTAACTTATTCGGTAATGACTCAAAAATTATCTGGTCCAAGCCATGAATACATTCATCATGACTCATCAAATGCATATTGAGAACAACTTTGTCACATAGAATGCCCAAAATCTTAAGGTTTGAGTCTCCAAATGGCAAACATGTGGGTATTTTTGGTGCAATTCCAGGGCACAAACTAACTTCTTATTGGGTAATGACTCAAAAAGTATCGGGTCCAAGCCATGAATACATTCATCATGACTCATCCAATGCATATTGGAAACAACTTTGTTACATAGAATGCCCAAAATGTTGTGGTTTGACTCTACAAATGGCAAACATGGGGGTATTTTTGGTGCAATTCCAGGGCACAAACTAACTTATTCGGTAATGACTCAAAAAGTATCTGGTCCAAGCCATGAATATATTCATCATGACTCTTCCAATGCATATTGGAAACAACTTTGTCACATAGAATGCCCAAAATCTTAAGGTTTGAGTCTCCAAATGGCAAACATGTGGGTATTTTTGGTGCAATTCCAGGGCACAAACTAACTTCTTATTGGGTAATGACTCAAAAAGTATCGGGTCCAAGCCATGAATACATTCATCATGACTCATCAAATGCATAGTGCGAACAACTTTGTCACATAGAATGCCCAAAATCTTAAGGTTTGACTCTCCAACTGACAAACATGAGGGTATTTTTGGTGCAATTGCAGGGCACAAACTAACTTATTGGGTAATGACTCAAAAAGTATCCGGTCCAAGCAATGAATACATTCCTCATGACTCATCAAATACATATTGGGAACAACTTTGTCACACAGAATGCTGTAAATGTTGTGGTTTGACTCTCCAAATGGCAAACATGGGTGTATTTTTGGTGCAATTCCAGGGCACAAACTAACTTATTCGGTAATGACTCAAAAAGTATCTGGTCCAAGCCATGAATACATTCATCATGACTCATCCAATGCATATTGGGAACAACTGTGGCACATAGAATGACCAAAATCTTAAGGTTTGACTCTACAAATGGCAAACATGGGGGTATTTTTGGTGCAATTCTAGGGCAAAAACTAACTGATTGGGTAATGACTCAAATAGTATCGGGTCCAAGCCATGAATGCATTCATCATGACTCATCCAATGCATATTGGAAACAACTATGACACATAGAATGCCCAAAATCTTAAGGTTTCACTCTCCAACTGACAAACATGAGGGTATTTTTGGTGCAATTCCAGGGCACAAACTAACTTATTGGGTAATGACTCAAAAAGTATCTGGTCCAAGCAATGAATACATTCGTCATGACTCATCAAATACATATTGGGAACAACTTTGTCACACAGAATGCTGTAAATGTTGTGGTTTGACTCTCGAAATGGCAAACATGAGGGTATTTTTGGTGCAATTCTAGGGCACAAACTAACTGATTGGGTAATGACTCCAAAAGTATCCGGTCAAAACTATGAATACATTTATCATGACTCATCAAATGCATATTGGGAACAACTTTGCCACTCAGAATGCCCAAAATGTTGTGGTTTGACTCTCAAAATGGCAAACATGATGAGGGTATTTTTGGTGCAGTTCCAGGGCACAAACAGTCTCATTTGGTAATGACTACCAAAGTTTTTGTACCAGGCCATGAATGCATATCACATGACTTACGAAATGCATGTTGGGAACAACTTTTAAATGCATATTGGGAACAACTTTGACACACACAGTACAGACAATGATGTGGTTTGTAGATACAAATGGCACACAAGACAGTACGGTATGTTAGGTGCAGCAGTCTACGAGATTCTACATGTGACTAGAGGATTGAAATACATAACCTTAGTGTGATCAAATGTTTCCCTTCTGAAAAAATTATGGCGCGGGAGGGGTGGCTTGCACAGGTACGTGCTCTACTGCTACAAATATAACAGCGCGCCCAAAACCAGACAACACACAGAAGATGTTCGGGCAAACAACATAGTACAGAACCCACGGAAAAATTCTACACACAAAACATTGTACACATACTACACGAAACACCGTACACACACACACACACACGACACACACAACACACACAACACAAAACACCGTACACAACCCGACAAATTATTAGTACACACACAAAACCACACAAAAAGAAACACATGATTCTTGATCGACACCGTATTCAGAAAATAAAATAAAAAAATATGAATGCTATCGGAAAGACACGACGAAGCAAAAAATCCGAGGGGAAGACCCTTCGAAACAACAAAACCATCCGGCCCGGTGATCATCAAAATACAGGGGACAACAACGGTAAGAAAAGAAGAGTTAAAACAAACACCGCAATTACTAACAAAGTGTGTAACAGTAATACCACAACTATGAACGCATCAAAGGGCAACAGTAAAAAAAATGGTTCCGACAACACAATTTCTACTACTACAAACACGGAAGAACAAAACACCATCAACCAGAGTAACGAACCAGCGCTGACCATTACCAACACAACCACTACTACAGTAACGAACCAACAGAAAGAAGGAACAAAAACCAATGTGGTAGAGAAAACATCTAACGGAGAATGCTACAATTTAGAGGATGTTGCCGAACATGTCATGAAAAATATCCAATATGACAAATTGGCAGAGGAAGTGGCAAAACGCTTACGGAAACAAGAGAGGGAACCACATATAGGGGTGGGAAAGGTAGTAATGGTACCTAAACAAACGGAGGCAACCATGCAGGGAGAGGGGAGTTACAATGCCGGCGACACAAGAGAACGAGCAGTAAGTACAATTACAGACGAATATGGACTTATAATAGACAACGATATGCTTAAGGCTTTGAGTGATATGACTGAAAGAGTGGAGAAAAACATTGGTACCCCAACATGAAGTTCCCTATCAATGACAAGGTAACGGCGCTTGTAATAAATAAAGCTGTTGGAGAAAGTGCGGTTATGAAGCCACCAAATATTCCACTTGCGGCATTCTGTTCCTTTTACAGGAAACGAGTAGGGACAGTACTGACTGCATTGAGGCACAACTCACAAACATTAGCGAGAAAAAACTGGATAGGTAAATACAGGTGGGAGAATTGGTTGTTGAAATTAGGATTTTGAGAATCTATTTTTGGTCCGACAACACTAACATGCTGCCCGTTATTAAATTCCTTTCGTGACCAGAAGTACCAAAGCTACCAAAGGGTAGATTTCCTATGCGCATGAATCAATGAGTCCCGTATCCATCTAAGTAATCGATTCCCACGGCATATCGATTCCCACGGCGCATCGATTCCCATCGCGCATAAACGGTGAGCAATCCCTGTCTTACGATATTGCCATTGTTCTTCGGTGAGCAAACTCTGATTTCATAAAATATCACACGAGCTACGGGAGCAATTCCTGACCTTAATAATAAACATTTTATGGAGTCTTCCTAACGGAACAAGAGAAGAAAACCGTTGGCATGTGATTCTCACACAATACATATACATGCATACAAATATATATGGTCAATGACTAATACATGTACGGAAATAATCAGCGAGTAATCTCAGCACTACGCAACAGCAGTTGCAACGTATTCATCTCAATAAAAGAGATATCTTGCATTTCGGCAAGATTTCACTTTATCTCATACTTTTAACATTCAACTGATTTATATCCCAAAATTCACACTAGTTGCTACCAACTACTTGTAATCTACATACTAAGGTCTGTCTCGCTGCAATCTGAATAAGTCACAGCAAGAGGAGATCTGGCGTTTCCCTAGTCTCGCCTGTAGTCCGATTATCCGTTGCCGAAAGTATCCAAACACAATTGTCACGCGTAGAGTACAATCGTTCGTCTACTAACACACTAACACAGCGTTGCTGTTCTTCAGAAGTCCTTGAATCAGACTCTCAACGAATCGGATTCAGAAGGAAATTAATAGATTAACAGTCGTGACACTACGCGCATTGCAGCTACGCCCCGCGAAAGATATCCCAACGAACATGACTACTTATCCCTGAAACCTTTCTTTTGTTGGGTTTCCACCGATCGCATCAAAGCTACTTTTGAAAACTCAACCCAATACGGTTCGTTAGCGGTTAGCCCTGATGGTAACATTTTCAAACGGTTTCATTCCCCTCAACCAGCCATGAACGTTCGCCCCTTTAATGACGATGTTATGTCCGATGCAGTCTATTCAGATGTCCCAGCAATTGATGGTGGATCCAAGATTGCTCAGATCTTCTTCGGCCGCAAATCGCATATTATTCACGTTGAAGAAATGCGTACCACCGGCGATTTTCTACCCTGCTTTCAGAACTTTGTTCGAAAATGGGGAAGACCCATCCGCCTCCTTTGCGACCACGGTAACTATCAATCAAGCAAGAAAGTCATGGATTACCTCAAGATGTTATGGATTGGACTCTGGCAAAGTGAACCGTACCATCAACATCAGAATCAATTCGAACGACGATACCAAACGTTCAAACGCATTGTCAATCGCGTCATGGATCGTACCGGCACACCACCACACATGTGGTTACTGTGCATGACATACGTCGCGGGTCTCCTTAATGTTGTCTCCGACCCTACGCTGTCCGATAAACAACCGATCTTCATTGCCACGGGTACAATTGGCGACATCAGCGCATACACCAGTTTCTTCTGGTTTGAACCTGTGTATTTCAAGACCAATGACTCCCCTTTCGGTACCAAATCTACCGAACGACTAGGTCATTTCGTCGGCATCGCTGAACATGTTGGCAATGGACTCTGCTTTCGAATCTGGGATCCAGTTACCAACAAGTTACTAGACCGGTCCGGTGTTCGATCTGCTCTTACACCTGAGTCACGTAACAAGCGCGCGGGCTTATTTACTGATGATGGTTTCATCAAATGGCGTAATGCAAAGGATTCCTTACCCCGTATATACGCCACTGGAGAAGCTCCAACTTTCAAACATGGGGAGCATACCAATCAGAATAAACTCATTGACGAGTCTACTAAACCAAACAGCTCAGTTTCCCCTAACGGTTCACCTGCTGATTCTGACAACGCCGATTACACCGTTCCATCTGCACCAACAGATACCTCGCACCACGCATCTGGCACTCAACCAAATCTTCAACCACCCACCCACCCCTCGTTACCGAGCTTTCTTTATAAGAAGGTCGATGACAGCCCAAGCTGGTCACCTTCTCCACTCCCTAACAACTATGGGGAGAGTCTTGATGGTCCTCCTACGACACACATCTTCAGCAAGACATCTGATGGCACTCTCCTTACTGAAGATGATTTTGATCCACCGGAATTAGCATACTTTGATGTTAGTGACGTCACAACTCCACACACCAACCCCGCTACTCCTTCAGTAGACCCATCACAGGTAGTTGTTACCGACGAAGAAGGTAACGCACAATTTGACGATGATGGTAAACCTATTACCATTCCTACGATCCCGATTGCCGATCTACAAGGACGTTCCTTCCTTGTAACCAATCTCGATGGCACCCGGAAACGTCTCACCATTGTCGATGTTGAAGACAGTCTTGAACGCAATAAAGACTTCATCAAGTTCAAGTGTAAACACTCCGATGACGAACTCGATGATATCATTGCATACAATGACGTCATGAATTACATCCATCGTGATTCAACACAAGAAGACGGCAAACTCTGGTCGTTTCGCCGCATCCTAGGACACCAAGGTCCACTGGATAACAAGCACCCTCAATACAAAGGTTCCAAGTATAACCTTTGGATTGAATGGGAGAATATGGAGCGCACATATGAACCTCTGGCCAATATTGCGGCTGATGACCCAGTCACCGTTGCAAAATATGGGAAAGACAACAACTTGCTTGACCTCCCAGGTTGGAAACGTCTCAGGAGAATCACCAACCTAGCCCGACGAACCAAGAAACTTGATCGACTCGTGCATCAAGCCAAACTACGTTCTTTCCGTACCACTCCGCAGTATCAGTATGGATTCAAAGTGCCTCGTAACCACGAAGAAGCCCTCCGATTTGATCAAGCCAACGGGAACACCAAATGGGAAGATGCCACCACTCTTGAAATGGCACAACTCAATGAATACAATACATTCATTGATAAAGGCGCATACAAGACAAGCTCCATTCCCACGGGATTCCAACAGATCAAGGTACACATGATATATGCTGTCAAACACGACGGAAGACACAAGGCTCGACTCGTTGCTAACGGTAATCTCACTGAGGCCCCTATCCACAGTGTTTACGCAGGCGTCGTATCTCTTCGCGGTCTACGTATGTGCCTATTCCTAGCTGAACTCAACGATCTAGAAGCATGGGGTACCGACATAGGTAACGCATACTTAGAAGCAGTCACCTGCGAGAAAGTATGCATCAAGGCAGGTCCCGAATTCGGATCGTTGGAGGGTCACCTATTGGTCATTTACAAAGCCCTATATGGTCTCAGGTCTTCAGGCAAGTGTTTTGGAGACTTACTCGCGGCTTGTCTCATCGAACTCGGCTTCGAAAGATCTCGCGCAGAACCGGAAATATTCCTCAAACCCGGAACGAACAAGCATGGTGAACGTGTATATGAGCTTATATGCACATATGTCGATGACCTATGTCTCTGCATGGCCGATCCCAATTCCTTCTTGAAGATATTGCAATCGTCACCATACAACTTCAAATTGAAGGGATCCGGACCTATGAACTTCCATTTAGGATGTGGATTTGAGCGCGATGAACATGGTGTTTTGTGCATGAATCCCATAAAGTTCATCGAAAAGATGGAAGCATCTTACGAACAGATGTTCGGATGCAAACCTAGCACTAGGTTCCAATCGCCCATCGCGGAGAACGATCATCCTGAATTGGACTCCTCAGCCTTTCTTGAAGAAACCGGTATACAGAAATACCAAAGTATGATCGGTTCACTGCAATGGATCATCGCTATTGGCCGTTTCGATGTACAAACAGCCGTGATGACGCTCTCAAGTTTCAGAGCTCAGCCACGAGATGGGCATCTCGAACGTGCTAAACGTATCTATGGATATATCTCCAAATTTAGACATTTCAAAATCAGATTCCGAGTGGAACCGCCCGATTTTATATTGACTAAACCCGACACCATCGACTGGTCCAATACCGTCTATGGGGAGCATTCTGAGGAGCTACCCGACGACGCTCCTGCACCGCTTGGAAAGACAGTAGTGTTATCACACTTCTATGATGCCAACCTCATGCATGATATTCTCAGTGGCAAGGCAGTTACCGGCATACTTCATTTCGCGAACAAGACTCCCATGATGTGGTTCTCGAAGAAGCAGTCTACTACGGAAACAGCCACCTTTGGAGCTGAATTTGTTGCAGGAAGAACTTGCATCGAACAGATAGTCGATCTACGCCACTCATTCCGATACCTCGGAACACGAGTTCATGATATCTCATACTCTTGGGGTGACAACGAAAAGATGATTCAGACGTCGACCTTCCCTTACGCAAGGTTGCATAAGCGTCATAACATTCTATCGTTTCACTACGTACGGAGCATGATAGCGAGAGGTTTCATTTTAATGATGCACATCCCAGGTAAGGATAACTGTGCAGACATTCTCACCAAGCATTGGAGTCACTCAGTTGTGTATCCACTGCTCAGGCCCATCTTCCACTTCTGTGGTAATACTGGCGACCTTCTCCAGGATGATGGAAGCATCATGTAGAGCGTGATGACCCTTCACGAGGAAACATGGGGAGTATTAAATTCCTTTCGTGACCAGAAGTACCAAAGCTACCAAAGGGTAGATTTCCTATGCGCATGAATCAATGAGTCCCGTATCCATCTAAGTAATCGATTCCCACGGCATATCGATTCCCACGGCGCATCGATTCCCATCGCGCATAAACGGTGAGCAATCCCTGTCTTACGATATTGCCATTGTTCTTCGGTGAGCAAACTCTGATTTCATAAAATATCACACGAGCTACGGGAGCAATTCCTGACCTTAATAATAAACATTTTATGGAGTCTTCCTAACGGAACAAGAGAAGAAAACCGTTGGCATGTGATTCTCACACAATACATATACATGCATACAAATATATATGGTCAATGACTAATACATGTACGGAAATAATCAGCGAGTAATCTCAGCACTACGCAACAGCAGTTGCAACGTATTCATCTCAATAAAAGAGATATCTTGCATTTCGGCAAGATTTCACTTTATCTCATACTTTTAACATTCAACTGATTTATATCCCAAAATTCACACTAGTTGCTACCAACTACTTGTAATCTACATACTAAGGTCTGTCTCGCTGCAATCTGAATAAGTCACAGCAAGAGGAGATCTGGCGTTTCCCTAGTCTCGCCTGTAGTCCGATTATCCGTTGCCGAAAGTATCCAAACACAATTGTCACGCGTAGAGTACAATCGTTCGTCTACTAACACACTAACACAGCGTTGCTGTTCTTCAGAAGTCCTTGAATCAGACTCTCAACGAATCGGATTCAGAAGGAAATTAATACCCGTTGATACTTATGATACTTCCGTACAGATGATTACAGAAAAGGTCGAGTCCCTATCACATTCCCTGGTACTGTTGCAGTTATTCAAGACACAGAATATGAAAACACAGGTATTTTAAACCCTCAATACAGAACATACAAAGACGCGGAAGATGAAGATTTTTATTATTTTGTTACAAGAATCATGTCGGCAATCAATCCGACAAATTCCAATTTCAAACAACGGAAGGAGAGGCACTTGCTGAGTGATATATTTACTATAGCAGATGAAGCATTTGCATTGGTACTAATCTACAATGAGCATCATGTATGGGTGAACCAGCAGCGGCGAAAGGGTGATGCCACGATTCCGCGACAAAAAAAAAATTCTGCGATTCAGACAGTGGAAGCAGAAATGGATGGATGGAGGAAGGTCGCGAGTTGTTCAGTGACTTGTGCGACAAAATTGGCGAGATGCGAAAACACCCAGAAACAGGAAGGAAATTGGAAGAAATGATGAGGGACAGATTTAGGAACGAAAGTTCGACAAATTACACCAACAATAAGCAGGGCGATGCAAATATTACTAGTAGCAGCTCCACTAATTGTAGTGGACCAAAAAAGAAAAAGAAAAGAAACGTCTATATTGATCCGGCAATAACAGCATTGATGAATGAAAGTTTATCTATGGGTGAACTAATGTAGAAAATAACAGTACATACATAATACAAAACTACTACTAATCTTGAACTTAATTTTGAGAATATTAGAAATAATGGAGGATTCGTAATACGTCGCAATAGGAATAAATCAAGCATAATAGAATCTACATTTTAAAAAGGGAATATTGTAGTCAAGAAATATAATTCACAACTAGGGGAGCAGAATCGAATTGTTGTTTGGTAGATTAATATTTTGGAATTAATACTGACTCAAGATTTCTTTTTTATTCGTGAATAGAAGTAAGTGTTGTTCGTACAGAATAATAATTCGGTTCTGCTAGAGACTGAAATAAATTATTTTTATTTGAGAGTAGAGTAATGTGCATCACGCGCACAGAAATAGTGCTGAGTTTCCATATACCCTTATACGATCGTCGCGAATTTCAGGGTATCCAGAAATATTGCCGTGTTAAAATCACGCACAAAATTTGTGCGCGAGAAGTAAATTCGAACCCCGCGAAACAGTTCTCGGACGTTGTGTGGCCTTTCGTGTGGAATGTGAGCCAGCAGGTGTTTTGGTTTGCTTACATTGTATGCAAGTTGGGCATTGGTCAAGAATACTGGTTTGACGCTTGAACTTTGGTACTCCAACGATGTGCTTATGAGCCTGATACAGAAAGTCATCGCATGGGTGTCCCAATCGTTGATGCCACAGAAGCTTCGATGTCTTGGTTTTGATGGCGTGGATGGGGATATTTTTGTCCACAATCTTGGTGAAGAACAATTTAGCATCAAACTTTGGCACGTCGCTGGTATCAGACTGAGCATGAGCTGCTTCGGTGCACTTTTGCAGTGTGACAAGGTTGGTGTATACATCGTATCTGTAGGTGTTAATGGCTTCTTTGGAGGCCAGTTCACAACCTTCCTTGAACTGCATGTCATTCGCCAAAGCATAGGCGGACGATGTTGCACAATTGGCATATGGAGATGCAATGTCAACGTCTGGGATCAGTACTGGGTGTGTATAGCATTGGCCATCAATGATGCTTCCATGGAGGACAATGCTGCTGGCAGTGTTCTGCTTGTGATGACAGATAATTGTGAGGTTGCCGTTTTGTGGAGCAGATGAGTCATAGTCGTCAATGAATGATTTATGGATTGACTGCCCACTGAACTGACGTCGCATGCGAGATGTCATTCCACAGAGATCGTTCTCACTCAGTAATGTCGTTGACAGGGCGGGAGAATAGTAGAAGAAGACTTTGAGATACCCTAAGTGGTTGGGTGCTGGGATGTGCAAGTATCCCGAGCCTTCAGGGATGCAGGTAGCTGCTTTTCCTCCTATTGCTGCCGTAAGCCTGACAGGACATTTTCTCATCCTGGTGTAAGGTTTGTAATCGTGCAGGATATGTTTGAGATTTGTGCAGGAAACTTTTGCACCGGTGTCAATCTGAGCCCTGACACCATGTTGGAAGTAGGCTGTAGCTGCAATGGGGTCTGGAGGGACTAGGGATTGCACATTGTATGTATCAACTGGTGTAGGGTTGTCCCTATCAAAATTGGGATCCTCATTGGTCTTCAGGTGTGATTCCAATGTAGGGGTTGTAGCCCCAAGTGATTCCATATCACAGTAGATATCAATTGGGATTGATGACTGGAGGCTGTCCTTAGGGATGAGGTTGACGGCACCAATTTTGACAGATTCGTAGGAGCTGACACTGCTGGAGTCCAAGGAGGGGCATAAGCTGTTCACTTGGGGCGCTGTGACGTTGTCAAATCCTTGCGGATCATCTTGAGGTGATGTCAGGGAATGGCGGCAAGAAAGACTTTTTATTCTTGGCCATCGCAAAAATTTTGTTCTTCTACTGCATCATCATGTGAAACCTCGTCTTGATCTTCGTTGCCAATGTTGATCTGAGAGATTTGTTGAGTGGAATCTAAGAGCTGTTGGGTTTCCCTGTTGCATTTGCTTAGAAAGACAGCCGTGGCAATCCTATGTTTCTTGAGTGACTCTACATCTTGTAAAGCAGGACAATTGTCAAAGCTATGGCCGGATGTATGGCACACAATACATTTTCTGGTTGTGTCGAAGAGACTGGGTTGCTTGTCAAAGGCTGTGATAGCATTGCAGTACGCTTGGTGGAGGAAGGGATTGTCAGATTCTTCATTCATCTCCGGGTACCCAAGTGATTCAATCAGGCTGATTGAGTGGGTGGTCAAAGTAGAAGGTGATCTAACAGTACTGTTGGTAGCGCGCTTTTGAAACCAATCATTCCGACGGGGACCTGGTCTGGTTCCTGAGACAGTCAATTGCTTGGGCTGGATTGGTTTGGAGGTGTTCCTCTTGTACTTTTGTTCAGCCTTGATCTCTTGCTCATATGTTTGGAGGGTTTGGAGAAGCCTACCTGCTTTGTACTTGTCCCGTTTGAATCGGTCATCAGAGTCGCGTTCATCTTCTGTCTTTTTGAAGAGCTCTTCTGAGAGGGTGGTTCCTGCAATAAGGTTGCTGACTTCTTCTGTCGAACTGATAGTGCCAGGTTGGTTGTGGAGGAACACTCTGAGTCTCAAGTAATCCTTGTACCGGAAGTAGTATTCTTCAAGGGATTCACTTGCGTTTTGGTTTGGGGGATTTCGGACCATTCTGCTGGCATTGGATGGCCTTTTTGAGTTGGGATGTATCTGAGAAATAACTGTGTATAGCGCTTCATATCCTTGTCCTCCTTCAAAGCTCTGGATGGTTGCCTTCATACTTGCACATGAATCAGGGATGATTTTGTCGCTTCTGAGTGCTGTGTAAATGAGATTTCCCCATTCATTGATGGCCAATTCATATCTTAAAGGTAAATCATGTGGAAAGTTATCGCCAATTGTGAATCCTCTGAGGTGGTCAGCTTCGCGCCTGAAGAGATAGTATGGATGGACATAAATATGGTGTTGCTGCGAGTGGGCTGTGATTTCTCTGTACCATTTCCTAACCTGAGGGTCCGTTGCATCCTTTAGTTGTGGAAAGCCTGAGAGGAATAGTTTGTCCCTAGCTGCTTCCTTGGACTTGTCAGAGGCTCTGGTCAGATCAAAACAGTCACCACTTCTGGTGATCAGGCGCTGGTCATTTCTGCCACTGCCTAGATTGTGTAGGTAGTAGTTTTGCCTGACAATTGTTTCATTTCCCGAGGAGTCGGTGTAGGTGATTGGGAAGTCCTTCATATCATCTTTGGTGAGGAATTCATCTCGCCTGTAATATCGCTCTTTCACAGGTGGTGGTAATGTTGCTGGATTCCATGGAAGGTCAAGTGTCGCTTGATTGTTGGCGCCAGCATTGTTATTGGTGTTGTTGTTGTTGTTGTTGTTGTTGTTGACCAATTGTTGTAGTAGGGTGGTCAATTCTTGCATGTCGGTGCCCGTTGCGGTGGCCGCTGGGTTTGGAGCTGGGTTTGGAGCTGCGGCATCTTCATCGTCTGAGTCGGCCTGTGTGGCACCTTCATAGATCTTGTCAAAGCGTTGGGGTCGCCAGGTGGGTTTGAATTGCCATTCGGTGATGAGTAGTTCAATGATGATGAATGGTTTGGTGGAATTGTCTGTGTGGTGTGTGAGTGCTTCCTTTGCAGCCTTTTCCAAGTCGACGGGTCCGCAAACTTTCTTTTCAGCACCGACGTGATTTACGTAGGATATGGTGCATCCTGAGAGGAGTTGGGTGATGTGTCCTTTCTCGAGCTCTGTGGAGCTGGGTAGATAGGAGGTGATTGCATTGACAACGCTGCCGCGGAGGTTGGACATCATGGAGGGGGCTAGCACCTTTGCGTCTGCGCTCTCCACAAATAAATCTTCCATGTCGGTGTCGTCCATGATCTGGGAGTAGACAGCATTCAATTTCTCGTCATAGGGGCTATTGCCCTTGAAACGGAATTGGATGCCTTCCATGACATTCCAATCAAAGGGGTCAACCATGCTTGCTTGTGGATTATCAAAGAACTGTGTGTAGAAACAGTGGATACACCCCCTGATTCACAAGCAGGAGGGGAAGAAAAAAGAAAAAAAAAGCGACGGCGTCGAAGCGATGGCGGCGTCGTCGTCGAAGGAACGATCGGACGGTGAAGGCGAGGAAGGCGTCGGTGAAACGCGGATCGAAGAAAGAAACGAGGAAAGGACCGAAGGAACGGTCCGCGGAGAAAAAAAGAAAGAAATAACCGGTGTCGGCGGTAGGAGCGTCGATGACCGGAGAATCAACCGAAGAAAGGACCAAAGGAACGTTCGGCGGGGAAGGAAGATAACCGGTGTCGGCGGTAGAAGCGTCGATGACCGGAGAATTAACCGAGGAAAGGACGATCGTCGGAGAAGGCGAGGATCGAAGAATTAACCGTGGAAAGGACCAAAGGAATGTTCCGCGGAGAAATGAAATGGAGTAAGAGGGAGATTGGAAGGGAGTCGCTCAACAGCGGGCTCACGACAATCTCTGCGCTGGGGGGAAGGCCTATCGCTCAACAGCAATGTCCTCTGGCTGTGACCGGTCAGTGGAGGTGCTGATCGGGCGGAGATAGGCTCTTAAGATATACGCTCAACAGCGCGAGTTATAAGAACAGTATCAAACTTCCCCGTCGGAACTCAAAGAAAAAAGGCACAAACCCCCAACCGATTATCGACACAAGAACTCTATCGGAGCGAATACCATTGCTCGCAGACTCTAAACTCGTGACAACCAAAGAGCTGAGAGCACTTCTTTTTGTTCTTGATATCCGCTACAGATCGAATATGAGCAAATTTTGTCTTAGGGAGTTAGTGAGTGATGCCTTCTCCCAAGATAAGTTTTCTTGTGTCGTTCATCGTTCAGAATCCAATGTAAAAAGGGGCAAGTTCATCATAACTGATAATCCTTCTACAGTCAGAGAAGACATCTTGGGATCCAAACTGAAGAATCCATCTGTCCATATCAGTCAATACTGCAAAGCATCCAATTCTGATTTCAATAACTGCCAAAAAGGTGCTTTGCTATGTGCCAGTGGGTCTCGCTGTTACTTTGGCGACCGAACAATATGGTGTAATGACGTAAAAAAAGGTGCCGTAATAAGGATTGCAAATCCTATTTCCATGGGCGTATTGAACAATTTTGCTCCGACAAATATGGATTCTGTCGGAGATGCACTGGTAAGATGATTCACCGCCCATCCTCTACTTGTGTTATTTGCCATCGTGGTTTTACCCAACCCCCAATCACCGAAAAAGAAGACCGGAAACTTAAAACTGTTGTAGCTCTAAAAATCGACCAAAAGGTATATGATGTTAAAATTTAAAGAGATGTGAGCTCAAAGAGAGGCTCTTATTTTTACTGGGTATTTTCACTGTAACGGGGCTCTCTGCTGTATTTTACATGGTAGAGATCTTCCCCGGTTATTTGTTACCATTCTTGTACCAATACTGTCTTTGCTGTTGCTGTATTAGCGTCGTGTCGGTCTTACTGTATCGGTCATTTGACGGTATCGGTCATTCATGTTGTTAAGTAATCTGTTCGATGGGGCGTATGCTTGTTCGTGGTATATATGCTAGATATGAGGCCCATCTGTAATCGGTACTGATTGTCTTGATTGCAATAAGTAATTTCCTCACGGGATATCAAGTATATTCTTTTGAATGTACTTATGGATTCCAGGTGTTTACTTACTGTTCAGGTCTTTGGATATTTCTTGTTTCTAACCGATTATTCCTTTTTTGTTTGTAGCCTTAGGTGATATCGTTTTTACCACTTAAGGATTCCAAGTAGTGGAGGTGCATTCGATTCTACCGCTTAATCATAGGAGTACTCGTATCTCGTATTCCGCACCTCGTTCGTCGTTTCGTTTTGTCAGCTTTTCCAATCGAATTTGATGCCGACAAAGTTCATATTTTTCGCCGACAACAAAAACCGAGCTAGAGGAACTTGACGCATCTTTCTGTTCTGATTGTCTCGGTCAATTTTCATCCGTGGAGGAAAAACAAAGCTTTTGGGAACAGCGTAAACTTATTGACATAAAACACACTATTGAACGAGAAATTGCCTATGCTGAGTTATACCGCATGGAGGAATGATCTCGCCCATCCCCACAAACAGATGAGGTGAGCACAACCACATCCGAATACAGTTCAGAATTTGAGAGTGATAAATGGTCAGGTCCCTTTTTGCCCAAAACAATTCGAGCTTGTTTTATCGAATCACGTCTTGGCAGTAATTGTCTTGTGGACGTAACTACAGAAATAAATGGGTTCAGTGTTATTATAATTCAGTCAGAATACGTCCAAAGTGCAACAGACCAGATAGAGAAACCACGATTTGAAATTGATAGCCGGACTTTTTACAACAATGTTGACCTTCATGAGTATAAACAAGGATTGGCGGTTGTTGACAAATGCGTTCTACGGTTAGGTACCTCCATCAAGGGTGATCAAAGGCTTGAAATCACACTACCAAAAGCTGAAAAGATTTTAATGTTGCTTGTGATAGGTCATGCCTCGAAAAGCAATGTTGACATTGCCTACCATTCTTCAGCTGAAACTGGTTTGAACTGTTATTCAATATGTTACTCTTCCGGTGGTTACTCTGAGGAACTATATCTTCCGCAACCAGATGAAAGGACACTGATGCGGATATATTTTCAGTGTGACCTAGCAGGCCTGTCTGCAATTTTATCATTTTTCAATAAGTGCCATGACGAATTCTCTGAAAACCAAGGGTTGGATCTTGTTTTGATTGATAGAGAACTTGCTCACTGCTTCGGTGTTTATCTTCATAGGCAGAAACATGCGAACAAACTCAACAAAACCCGGAGTTTTTCCTCCAGGTTTTTGGGTCTACCTATATCTCAGCTTGTGATTAAAAAGGTTGCTAGAAAGTCATGGCCAATGTTTGTTGATATATTCAAGGAAGATAAAGCAAGAAATTACCTAACACTATACGACAGATCTTTTGCTACTGGTGTGTCAAAAACGTCGTGGGATAGCTATGAATCTTTTGTTGAAGATTATCGGTCTTTACATTTGTCGGCACCTGGAGATATGGCTGCTGCATGGTTGAGCGACTACACTATTTCGCTTTGGTGCTTCATGATGTCTATGTCTGCATCCCCGACGGTACATATATTTTACCCGATGTTCTACCAGTATTTATCAAGTGACAAGGAAGAATATAGGAAATCAATTAATTTTGACTTCACCATCACCCCCAAAAGAAGATTGTTCATTATCCCTATTAATTCGGGTGGATCACACTGGGCAGTGAATCTTGTGTTCCGTGGATCCAATGGACAATATTCGGCTATCCAATTAGATCCCATGGTTCCCAAGAGCAAGTTTCCTTCGGAGAAGGAAGTACTGCTTTTATCCGATTTCTTCTCTACCGATACCGACCAAACCAATCCAGTAATACAAAAGAATCCGTATCTTGAGATGTGTTTTTCCTCTTTTCCAACACAAAAAGACTCAATCAACTGCGGAGTGTTTGTCTGCTTCTACGTGTGCTGGATATCACAACATGGCAGTAAACTCTTATACGAACTTGACGAAGAACATGATGAAACATCAGCGGTTCTATCTGCAACTGCAATCAGAAATGAATTCTGTTCATTTGTTTCTGCTATGTGCCCTGTCGAATTCCGAAAAGAGTATGCAAATTTCATAAAGGTACTCAGGCAGATGTATAACCAACTAGGTATAGAGGGTGTAGAGGGGAAGATTACTGATGTGTTAACACACGATTATGGCGGTGATAGTTCCGACTTGATAGACGTATGGACCAAAAACACAGAAAAACACACAACAGAGGATACTGAAGGGAAGTCGGGAACTAAAGTTTCAACGTCCTACAAAACAAAATCATCTACGACTAACTCTGCGAAGAAATCCAAGTCCGGAATCACCAAAGTGGGTGTGTTGGTAAATCGGAAACCAGTTCATTCATTTCAGAAAAATGAAGGTGGACAGAATTTGGAACATCCAACAGAAACAGAGCCAACAGATTCCAAGACTCACACGCACGAGACGTGTCCTACAGTAACAGAGCCAACAGGTTCAAAGATGACTACGACAGAATCGATGTCAACAGGTTCCAAGACGACCACGCCAGAGTCGATGTCAACAGAGTCCCAATCTCCCGAAACATTGGATATAACGGTGGATAATAGGTATCTGGTAGACACTGTGTCAAAGGACGAGAAAACTTTTAATGAGGAGGATAATCGAAAAGGTGATTCAACGGGAGCACCAAAGATCACACCCGGGCATAATTTGAAGGACACTAAATCACCTACAACTTTGTTGAACGTTGAGTGTAGTACATCATCAAAGCGAAAGGAGCATACTGCAGAATGTGTAAAGAAACGTAAAAGGAATGTTGCAGCAGTACCTAATGTTCCGACAAAAACAATTCGAAGGTCACTCCGACTGTCAATTCGGTTAAAAAAATAAATGCAAATAGGTTTTTTTAATGGTTACGAACAAAAAATGTGTATTCATAGGTAGGATTAGGTTTTGCCATGAAGCTTATTAGTACTATTTCACACGTCCCCATGCACCATGCGGGACGGGATAGTTGTTGTACTCCTCCAAATCTTCAGGTGATTTCCAACGTTTTTCGTAAAGATGGAGCCATTGCACAATGCTTCTCTCGTTTCCATCTTCTTTCTTCCTTTTCTGTTTGTTTTGAAATTGTTTGAGTTTTCGTTTTTTACTCTTAGATTGTTTTGTCGCTCTCTTCATAAATGAATTCCAATTGTCTTTAATCACGTTGGTCTCGGGTTCTTTCTTTAGTTCCTTTACGTCATCGCTTTGTTCGATGTACATTCTACGGTACTTTTCAATGATTGCCTCTTCAGTTGTTGTGCACCACTCGTTGAACCCAATGCTTGACAGACAGGGACGGTTACCTGGGTGATAATGTATGCATTCCTTTATGTGTTTTCTGGCTTCCGGCGTCAGTTTAAACCATTGCTTTGGTGGGAAAGTATGACCATTCAGTTCGAGCCTCTCTTGTTCTCCAGATTGTACTGGTCGTCCAATACCCAAGTTGTTGTAGCACTTTATGTCATCCGTTGATTTCAATGCCGGATAACCGCATAATACATATGCCATAATGATACCCATAGCCCACACGTGGTCAACGCAACCAGTGTCGCCTTCCTCCGAGAAAGGCAATACTTTCTCTGTTACATACTTTAAGCATTCTTCCCAAATCTCCAAACCTTCTACCTCGTCGAAATGCCCTTTTTGGCTGTTTAGTCTTGCTCTCACGTTGTTGATATTGTTGCATCCATTAAGTATGGTGAGTACCAAGTGGCCGTTTTTTACACATAAGACATCGAACCCAGTTTCAAAATGATATAAGAATGGGTTAAGCTTGTTGTCTACGTCGCCGTGATTGAGCTCATTACTTCTTTCGCGGTACTCCACAGAATCCAATTGAAACCTTGGCTTCAATACCTTCATCTTGAACGCTGATTGCGGTGTTGCAGCTTGTTTCCAAGACGAATTCCAGGCCTCCTTATTCTTACGGTTGGAGACTTTGTTTTTGGAATGCTTTTGCGAGTGTGCCATGTCCTCTTTGTGGATCTTTATTACTTCTGCAAACGTGGCTGGATCCATGTAATGTTGTGTTGAATTTTTCCGTTTCTTATTGGAAGACACATGCTTGGATAATCTTCTTGTATGACACTTCACAACAACGACTTTTGTGTTTGAGACAAGACCGGACACACTGGTAGATTCGCTATTTTGTTTTCGTTGCGATAGAATGCTCCGCGGAACGGGAACATTGCTGTTGTTGTTGTTTGGTTTTGTTGATGACATAATTCGACCTGGCATTCATTTAATTTGATTAAGGTAGGTAATATGTCGGAAGGGAAAGAGGAAAATAATAGGATTGCCACTCATACTTTGCCGTTGTGTGTTAAGAACACCAAAATATGGACCTGACAATAGGTTCTGAATAGCACGACTGACATAATTGGACCTGACAATAGGTTCTGAATAGCACAACTGACATAATTGGACCTGACAATAGGTTCTGAATAGCACGACTTACATAATTGGACCTGACAATAGGTTCTGAATAGCACGACTGACATAATTGGACCTGACAATAGGCTAAACTACTAGCTAAAGACGAATTAACGTATGCTGCACTAGTCCCGGCATGTCTAGGCGTGAATGGTTTTGAAAACCACGTCTGACAGAACTGGACCTGATAAAAGGTTCCAAAACAACGACCAACATAAATGGACCTGATAATAGGTTCCGATAGCCACGTCTGACATCAATGGGCCTCGTACTAGGTTCGAAAACCATGACTAACGGAATAGCGTACGCTGGACTACCCTAGTCTGGACTACCATATGCCGGTCTACCCTAGGCTGAACTAGCTAAATCTGGTCTACCGTGGGCTGGACTAGCACCGTCAGGTCAAGCATACAACGAATTTGCAAACCACGTCTGACAGAAATGGACCTGATAATAGGTTCCAACACAACAACTAGCATAAATGGACCAGATAATAGGTTCCGATAACCACGTCTGACATAAATGGACCTCGTACTAGGTTCGGAAAAACCATGACTAACGGAATAGCGTACGCTGGACTACCCAAGTCTGGACTACCTAGGACGGTCTACCCTATGCTGAACTAGCTTCATCTGGTCTACCATACTAGGCTGGACTAGACCCTGCAGGTCTACGCTGGACTATCCGGTCTACCCTAGGCTGAACTAGCTTCATCTGGTCTACCATACTAGGCTGGACTAGACCCGGCAGGTCTACGCTGGACTATCCGGTCTACCCTAGGCTGAACTAGCTTCATCTGGTCTACCATACTAGGCTGGACTACCCAAGTCTGGACTACCCTAGGCCGGTCTACCCTAAGCTGAACTAGCTTCATCTGGTCTAACATACTAGGCTGGACTAGACCCGGCAGGTCTACGCTGGACTATCCGGTCTACCCTAGGATGAACTAGCTTCATCTGGTCTACCATACTAGGCTGGACTACCCAAGTCTGGACTACCCTAGGCCGGTCTACCCTATGCTGAACTAGCTTCATCTGGTCTACCATACTAGGCTGGACTACACCCGGCAGGTCTACGCTGGACTATCTGGTCTACCCTATGCTGAACTAGCTTCATCTGGTCTACCATACTAGGCTGGACTACACCCGGCAGGTCTACGCTGGACTATCCGGTCTACCCTAGGATGAACTAGCTTCATCTGGTCTACCATACTAGGCTGGACTAGACCCGGCAGGTCTACGCTGGACTATCCGGTCTACCCTATGCTGAACTAGCTTCATCTGGTCTACCATACTAGGCTGGACTAGACCGGGCAGGTCTACGCTGGACTATCTGGTCTACCCTAGGCTGAACTAGCTTCATCTGGTCTACCATACTAGGCTGGACTAGACCCGGCAGGTCTACGCTGGACTATCCGGTCTACCCTAGGCTGAACTAGCTTCATCTGGTCTACCATACTAGGCTGGACTAGACCCGGCAGGTCTACGCTGGACTATCCGGTCTACCCTAGGATGAACTAGCTTCATCTGGTCTACCATACTAGGCTGGACTAGACCCGGCAGGTCTACGCTGGACTATCCGGTCTACCCTAGGCTGAACTAGTAGCTTAATTTGGTCTACCGTAGGCTGGACCCGGGTCTAGCCTACAATGAAATCGGTAACCACGTCTGACAAAAATGGACCTGATAATAGGTTCCAAAAACCACCACTAGCCTGAATTAACATTTATAATAGAGGATTAGCTCTTAGTACAGTTTTGCGCGATACATAGGCGCTCATAATATAGCATCCTTCGTATTAAGGATTCGAACAGCTATGCAATACCAACGGGTTAAAAAGCAATGTATCCCCTGATTTCAATGGAACTTTGATATGGTACATTGGGAAGACAAAGTAATAAATGACTTCGTCACGACTTACATGCTCCGGACCAATTACTGTCAAATGAGTGTAGTAATAGTCCTCATCGACATGGCATTTGGAATGATAATCCTGTTGTCGGCGAAAAAAATACGGACTGTTGTCGGCATCAAATTCGATCGAAAAAGCCGACAAAACGAACGAAACGACCGAGGTGCGGAATACGAGAACGATCAAGCGTTAGAATCAAACGCACCTCCACTACTTGGAAATCCCTAAGTGGTGAAAACAATATCACTTAGGAATACAAACAAAAGACAGTAATCGGTTAGAAACAAGACATATCCAAAGACCTGACCAATAAGTGAACACTTGGAATCCATAAGTACATTCGGAAGAGTGTACTTGGTACCCCGTGAGGAAATTTCTTATTGCAATCAAGAAAATCAATACCGATTCCAGATGGGCCTCATATCTATCATATATACCACGAATTAGCATACGCCCCATCGAACAGAATACTTAACCCAGAAAATGACCGATACCATCGAATGACCGATACAGTAAGACCAATACGACGCTAATACAGCAACAGCAACAGAAGAATCGGTACGACGGTAAAGAAGACAGTAACAAATAACCGGGGAAGATCTCTACCATGAAAATACAGAGAGCCCCGATACAGTAAATATAAGAGCGTCTCTCTGAGCTCACATCTCTTTAAATTTCAATTATCCTATACCTTTCGGTCGATTTTTTAGAGTAACAACAGGTTATAGAGCCCTTTTAACTCGCGCTGTTGAGCGTATATCTTAAGAGCCTATCTCCGCCCGATCAGCACCTCCACTGACCGGTCACAGCCAGAGGACATTGCTGTTGAGCGATAGGCCTTCCCCCCAGCGCAGAGATTGTTGTGAGCCCGCTGTTGAGCGACTCCCTTCCAATCTCCCCCTCTTCTCTTTCTTTCTCCGACGAACGTTCCTTCGCCCCTTTTTTTTTCCTCGGTTAATTCTTTCACCCGTCTGTTCCGCCGGTCGCTCTTACTTCGGCTCTTCGAACGTTCCTTTGGTCCTTTCTTCGGTTAAATCAAACGAACGATCTTCGGTCATTCCTCGAACGCTGTCCACTCTCAAACGATCCTTCGGCCCTTCCTCGCCCGATCTCTTCTTTCTCCACCACCGTTCCTTCGGTCCTTTCCTCGGTTAATTATCTCGACCCTTTCTCCCGCTCGGCCGTTCTTTCTTTCCCCTCGACCGATCCTCCGGTCATTGTTCATCGCTTCGACGCCGTCGATTTTTTCTTTTTTTCTTCCCCTCCTGCTTGTGAATCAGGGGGTGTATCCACTGTTTCTACACACAGTTCTTTGATAATCCACAAGCAAGCATGGTTGACCCCTTTGATTGGAATGCCATGGAAGGCATCCAATTCCGTTTCAAGGGCAATAGCCCCTATGACGAGAAATTGAATGCTGTCTACTCCCAGATCATGGACGACACCGACATGGAAGATTTATTTGTGGAGAGCGCAGACGCAAAGGTGCTAGCCCCCTCCATGATGTCCAACCTCCGCAGCAGCGTTGTCAATGCAATCACCTCCTATCTACCCAGCTCCACAGAGCTCGAGAAAGGACACATCACCCAACTCCTCTCAGGATGCACCATATCCTACGTGAATCACGTCGGTGCTGAAAAGAAAGTTCGCGGACCCGTCGACTTGGAAAAAGCTGCAAAGGAAGCACTCACACACCACACAGACAATTCCACCAAACCATTCATCATCATTGAACTACTCATCACCGAATGGCAATTCAAACCCACCTGGCGACCCCAACGCTTTGACAAGATCTATAAAGGTGCCACACAGGCCGACTCAGATGATGAAGATGCCGCAGCTCCAAACCCCGCTCCAAACCCAGCGCCCACCGCAACGGGCACCGACATGCAAGAATTGACCACCCTACTACAACAATTGGTCAACAACAACAACACCAACAACAACAACGCTGGCGCCAACAATCAAGCGACACTTGACCTTCCATGGAATCCAGCAACACTACCACCACCTGTCAAGGACCGATACTACAAGAAAGATGAATTCCTCACCAGAGATGATATGAAGGACTTCTCAATCACCTACACCGACTCATCCGGAAATGAAACGGTCATCAGGCAAAACTACTACCTACACAACCTGGGCAGCGGGAGAAATGACCAACGTCTGATCACTAGAAGTGGTGATTGTTTTGATCTGACCAGAGCCTCTGACAAGTCCAAGGAAGCTGCTAGAGACAAACTGTTCCTCTCAGGATTCCCACAACTAAAGGACGCAACGGACCCCCAGGTTAGAAAATGGTACCGAGAAATCACAGCTCATTCCCAGCAACATCATATTTATGTGCACCCATACTATCTATTCAGACGTGAAGCTGATCACCTCAGAGGATTCACAATTGGTGATGACCTTCCGCACGACCTACCTTCAAGATATGAATTGGCTATCAATGAATGGGGAAATCTCATTTACACAGCACTGAGAACTGATAAAATCATCCCTGATTCATGTGCAAGTATGAAGGCCACTATTCAGAGCTTTGAAGGCGGACAGGGATATGAAGCGCTCTACACGATTATTGCTCAAACACATCCCAAGTCAAAAAGGCCATCCAATGCCAGCAGAATGGTCAGAAACCCTCCCAACCAAGATGCAAATGAATCTCTTGAAGAATACTACTTCCGGTACAAGGATTATCTGAGACTTAGAGTGTTCCTCCAAAACCAACCCAGCACTATCAGTTCAACAGAAGAAGTCAGCAATCTTATTGCAGGAACCACCCTCTCAGAAGAGCTCTTCAAAAAGACAGAAGATGAACGCGACTCTGATGATCAATTCAAAAGAGACAAATACAAGGCAGGTAGGCTTCTACAAACCCTCCAAACCTATGAACAAGAGATCAAGGCTGAGCAAAAGTACAAGAGGAACAACTCCAGATCGATCCAGCCCAAGCAATTGCCTGTCTCAGGTACCAGACCGGGTCACCAGCGCAATGATAGATTTCAAAAACGCGCTAGCAACAGCACTGTTAGGACACCTTCTACCTTGACCTCTCACTCAATCAGCCTGATTGAATCACTTGGCTACCCGGAGATGGACGAAGAATCTGACGATCCCTTCCTCCACCAAGCATACTGCAATGCCATCACGGCATTCGATAAGCAACCTAGTCTTTTTGACACATCCAGAAAATGTATCGTTTGCCACATGTCCGGTCACAATTTTGATAATTGTCCTGCATTGCAAGATATTGAGTCCCTGAAGAGACATAGGATTGCTGCGGCCGTTTTTCTGAACAAATCCAATAAGCAGACCCAACAACTCTTGGATTCCACCCAGCAAATCTCACAAATCAACATTGGTAATGAAGATCAAGATGAGGTTTCACCTGATGCTGCAGTAGAAGGGCAAAATTTTTGCAATGGCCAAGAATAGAAAGTCTTTCTTGGAGCCATACTATGACATCACCTCAAGATGATCCTCAAGGATTTGACAACGCCACAGCGCCTCAAGTGAGCAGCTTATGCCCCTCCTTGGACTACAGCAGTGCCAGCTCCTACGAATCTGTCATAATTGGTGCCGTCAACCTCCTTCCCAAGGACAGCTTCCAGTCATCAATCCCCATTGATGTCTACTGTGACATGGAATTACTCGGGGCTACATCCCCTACATTGGAATCACACCTGAAGACCAATGAGGATCCCAATTTCGATAGGGACAACCCTACGCCAGTTGATACATACAATGTGCAATCCCTCGTCCCACCGGACCCTATTGCAGCTACAGCCTACTTCCAACAGGGTGTCCGGGCTCAGATTGACACCGGTGCAAAGGTTTCCTGCACAAACCTCAAACACATCCTGCACGGTTACAAACCTTACACCAAGATAAGAAAATGTCCTGTCAGGCTTACAGCAGCAATAGGAGGCACAGCAGCTACCTGCATCCCTGAAGGCTCAGGATATTTGCATATCCCAGCACCGAATCACATTGGATATATCAAAGTTTTCTTCTACTACTCTCCCTCCCTGTCAACAACATTACTGAGTGAGAACGATCTCTGTGGAATGACATCCCGTATGCGATGTCAGTTCAGTGGACAGTCCATCCATAAATCATTCACTGAGAACCTTGACTCATCTGCTTCACAAAATGGCAACCTCACCATTATTTGTCATCACAAGCAAAACACTGCCTGCAGCATTGTCCTCCATGGAAGCATCATTGATGGTCAATGCTATACACACCCAGTACTGATCCCAGATGTTGATATTGCCTCTCCATATGCAAATTGTGCAACATCGTCCGCCTATGCCTTAGCGACTGACATGCAGTTCAAGGAAGCTTGTGAACTGGCCTCCAAAGAAGCAATTAGCAACTACAGGTATGATATATACACAAACCTTGTCAATCTGCAGACATGCACTGAAGCAGCGAAAGCTCAGTCTGATACCAGTGTCATACCAAGGTTTGATGCCAAACTGTTTTTCACCAAAATTGTGGACAAAAATATCCCAATCCAAGCCATCAAAACCAAGACATCAAAACTCCTGTGGCACCAAAGGTTGGGACACCCATGCGATGATTTTCTGTATCAAGCTCATAAGCACATCATTGGAGTCCCAAAGTTCAAACGGCAAACCAGTATTCTTGACCAATGTCCAACTTGCATACAATGTAAGCAAGCCAAAACACCTGCTGGCTCACATTCCACACGCAAGGCCACGCAACCGTTTCAGGGTTTATCTATTGATTTTGCATTCTCAGCTACCAAATCCTCCAACAGCAAACGCAAGCGCGATTATGAAGGCATTCATGGAGAAACTGCTTGGATTCTCATCACAGATCACTATACTGGTATGAAATATGGAGACACGCGAATCTCTAAAGCAGCGCCACTTCACTGGTTAGAGCATTTCTTCGCCCAGCACAACCCAACTTGTGCCGACAAGTATGTTTCAGTTGATCAAGGTGGAGAACTCTATCACAATCCTGACATCAGAAACCTATTCTCTGCGTTTGGATACTCTATTTTCCCCACTGGCGCGGACGCTTCCCACCAGAATGGTACAGTTGAAAGAGCACACCGAACTCTTGCTAACTCCATGAGGACAATGCTGTCTGGTGCTAATTTGCCCATCAAGTTCTGGCCCTTTGCTTTCTAATAATAATATACGTATTTAAGTAACTTTAACCACTGAAGGTGGATCTAAACTACTCAGTCTGTATCCAGACTTTAACGTCGCCTCAATCAAAGAGAGTTTAAGCCCCAAGTTGTAGAACGACAAATTTGTCAAACGAATCCTGAAAGCAAGCAGGGAGAGTACAAGTGAAAACTGTTGAAGGATACCGGTAGCATAGTCCGAACTGGGAGCAGCTACCAACAAACAGGCAGGAGGAAGGGTAAAATACTGGGAGCCGCAGGGTGGGCAGAGGTGGGTAACTGGGGGAAGAACTAGGAAGGGCACCGGGTGGAGCAACCCTGGGTGCGGAAGGTGGTGATACAGTGGGAGCAGCGCTGGGGACAGTGCCAGGAACCACACTGGATGCAGCACAAGGAGCAGCACTGGTGGGTGCAGAACCGGGTCATACACTGGGGGAAGCACTGGGGTGCAGAAGATGGGGATATATTGGAAGCAGCGCCAGAAGCCAAACTTGATGCAGCTTGTACCTGGTGAGAAACTGGAATCAGCGAGGGGTGCAGAACCTGGTGAGACACTGGGAGCAGTACTTGGTGAAACACTGTAGCGATGTGGGCTGCAGTGGGGGAGACACTGGGAAAAGTACTGGGGAAAGCGCTGGGTGAAAAGTGTGGCCCATCCGTTAGGATCCATTCAGCCAAGCCCTCATCAAGGCAGCCTCCTGGCGATACGGCTGCTGGGAAGGGAGAGGGACTGCATAGTGTCTCCTGGCAAGCTGGATGGTCGCAAGCCATTGACGCTTGGCAGTAAGAGTGTAACCACGGAGCACTTGGAGAGGGATCTGGAGGAGTGAGTGAGATTGAGGCAGAGCACCAGCTAAGCCAATGGCCAATTCAGATGCAATGGAGTCATTGAGAGATTGGTGTTGTTCTGACTCAAGCAGCCCTCCAGTGCCATGGAGCCGTTGGTTTCGGTACGTCCAGAGATCCCAACAGGTGAGGAAAAATTGATGAATCACTGCAGTGGCCCATCGACGAGGAGATCGCTTGCTACCAATTGAAGAATAATAGTCAGCCTGAATCTGATGCCAGAGGGGGGTCCACCTCCCAAGGAACCAGTTGTGCCATCCAATCCGACGCTGAGCCCTTATAGCAGATGCAATATCAGGGGAGTATGAGGAAGGGTGGATACGCCTACCTTGACGAACCCTAGTGGTAACGTCCACAATGGCGAGAGCCAGTGAAGGTTCTGTAAGCTCAGAAGTAAGGCGCTGTTGCAAAGGGCCCCGAAAGGAAGACAAGCAGTGCTGGACAGCCCCGGGGTCGGCACATGAAAGAACGTGGGAAACCTTTTCCTCAACTTGGGCACACAGAGGGCATCGGGAGTGATCCTGGTGCTGGTAATGAAGTAGCTGATTGCCAACACCAATACAACCAGAAGCAAATTTGACAAACCACCGCTGCATACCAGGAGGGAGGCGCTTGAAAGCAGAGTGATGGGCACACCAATGGATAGAATCGGAGACTTGTGGTGGAATGAAGATGTCGTGGTGAGTTTGCCAATAGTGAAGAAGTGGGGGACCTGAAATAAGAATGTGCAAGGCATCTCTGTCAAATCGAGAGCATTTGAGACCCTTCTGTGAAAGAGCCCAGGGCTCATGTTGTTGCTCTAAAAATCGACCGGTAAGGTATTGGATAATTGAAATTTAAAGAGATGTGAGCTCAAAGAGAGGCTCTTATTTTTACTGGGTATTTTCACTGTATCGGGGCTCTCTGCTGTATTTTACATGGTAGAGATCTTCCCCGGTTATTTGTTACCATTCTCGTACCGATACTGTCATTGCTGTTGCTGTTGCTGTATTAGCGTCGTGTCGGTCTTACTGTATCGGTCATTCGGTGGTATCGGTCATTCATGTTGTTAAGTAATCTGTTTGATGGGGCGTATGCTTGTTCGTGGTATATATGCTAGATGTGAGGCCCATCTGGAATCGGTATTGATTTTCTTGATTGCAATAAGTAATTTCCTCACGGGATATCAAGTATATTCTTTTGAATGTACTTATGGATTCCAAGTGTTCACTTATTGGTCAGGTCTTTGGATATGTCTTGTTTCTAACCGATTACTGTCTTTAGTTTGTAGTCCTAAGTGATATCGTTTTTACCACTTAGGGATTCCAAGTAGTGGAGGTGCGTTTGATTCTAACGCTTGATCGTTCTCGTATTCCGCACCTCGGTCGTCGTTCGTTTTGTCCGCATTTTCGATCGAATTTGATGCCGACAACGTCCGTATTTTTTTGCCGACAACACACCCCTTGATCCAATACTTTACTTACATGGTATTGGATTACTGTCGGAGTATATCATCTTGAGGTTTATCGATTGATAGGTTAAACGTTCGGGTCGAGTGAAATCAAAGAATCGAATGGAATGATTTAACCTGGGTAGTGTCCCATGATGTATCTTGCATGAGGAATGGAACAGTTTGACGCTTAACCGATTGATAGATCGAACGTTCAGATCGAACCATAACGCGCAAGTAATTTAACTTGGGTAGTGTCCCATGATAAATCTTGCGTGTCGGGCGTGCAAGATCCATCCCAATGGTTTGGTTAGATCATCAGCAGGGTTGATGACTCCAGGAATATGGATCATGTTGATCTCACCATTTTCCTTCCATGCTTGAATGGCAAAGAACCTGATTTCAATATGCCTGGTTCTTTCAGTTGGCTTCTGGGCATTTATGATTTCAATTGCCGATGCATTGTCCTCATAGATAGGGGTTGGACCAGCTTGAGCAAATCCTAATTCTTTGAGTACGGATCTGAGGTATCTGGCTGTTTTGGCCGCTGTGACTGCAGCGATGAATTCTGCTTCGGTAGAACTCTGTGCGGTAAGAGACTGAGCTTTGGACCTGTAAACAATTGCTCCACCAGCATAAGTGAAGACATAGCCTGTGGTGGACCTTCGGTGTTTTGGATCATTTCCATATGCTGCGTCCACAAAACACATCAGTTTGGCTTGCTTGATGTCTTCTGGGAATGTTGGGAGTGATGGATCTTGGACTGCATCGTTGTATGGTTCCCCTGGTGACAAAGTTGGCTCGGCATTTGGTCTGTAGAATCTAATACCCCAGGACCTGGTTGTTCTGAGATATCGAGCGATGTTCTTCAGACTTGAATAGTGGAAGGCGGTGGGATTGGAACTGTATTTTGACATTAGAGTCACTGCGTAGCCAATGTCTGGCCGGCAACTCACATATGCGAACATCATTTCACCTAATAGTGTCCTGTAGGAGAAGCCAGATGTGGATTGCAATTCAGCATGTTCCTTGGTGCCTTCTAATGGTCCATTCGTGTGTGATTGAAGTTGACTCAATACTTCCGTTGATAATGGTGCTGAAGGCTTGGAGTGAGGTTTCATTTTTGAGTCAGTCTCCCAACCATGGGATGTCATGATTCTGTCAATGTAGTTCGCACAGGACAGTTCAATGTAGTCAGCTGTCTGTTTGACATCAATTCCATTGAAGTCTTCAAGCAATCCCATTTTGGTGAAGGGGACAGTATCTTCTCTAGGAAGCTTCAGCTTTGCGCCAATTATGTCATAGATCTTGTCAGATATGGATTCTGATGTGCAAGCCAGTGCAAAATCGTCAACTTGTCTCAGCATGTAAACCGTTTCACCTTCAAAAACTGTCGTGTAGATCGTCCTGTCATGTGTGGTGGTTGTGAAGTTGAGATCGGGACCTTTCAAGATCTTGTTGATGTGGGTTTCCCAGAGTCTTCCAGATTCCGGGTGGCCTTGAAGTGCTCGAAGAACAGGAAGCACCAAACTTCTGTCTATGTCTTTTCCATGCTTGTGCCGGTACCATTCGGCATATGCATCGTCAATAGTCATGTAGGTAGGAATGTTGGGCCCTGGAGAATGGGCATATGCGTCAGCCGCGTCCCCCCCATAAACTTTGAGATTGAGGCTTGCAGCAATAGCAAAGAATAACCTTTGAATGGGATGTTCAACACATGATGAGTATGACATTGCTATGGCATGTAGGGTTGGCGCTGCATATTTGCTTCCATTGCAACATTGTCTGGCTCTTCTGACGCCATTTCTTTTCACACTGTATTGCCAGTGAGGTCTGAGGATGATAGCATCGGGGTCCTTAGGATATTGAATTGGTGATCCGAACATTTCCAAATCCTCAAACTGATCAAGCTGTTTTCGCTCCCCAGCTTGCCATTCAGGCCATGTAGATAAAGGCTTGAGATTCCTTCGAGTGAAGTGCCCTAGTGCTTGTTCTTCAGGTGTAGTTGCCTTGGAATTGATGGCCTTGATTAAGAGTTCAATCTCTTCAGTTGGTAGTGAATCTGCATCTAGTGGTAATGCTTGATTGCCTGGTTTATGAAGCTTGGTGATAGCTCGGAGGGATGCGATATCAATAGTAGGAATGACAACATCCATGTCGTCTTCAGTTGGTGCCAAGTGTTTTTGGATGGAGGCATGGAGTGCTTCAGTGCTATCGACCTGGTTGATTCTGGATTGTATCAGCTGCTTGTATTTTGCACCAATGCGCTTGATGGTTTGAATGGAGGAAATCCGGTCCAAGAAAGGTGGATCTTCTTCAGCAGTGGGTTCCTTCCAGGAGGTATTGGGAGCAAATAAACCATATTCATTGGAGTGTTTCCTGACTTCCTTCATAGACAATTTTTCTTCAAGTGCAAAGGTAATTGGTGTATCTATTGAAGAATCCCTCACCCCTCGATCGTGGCAGGCCTGTAAAGCTGTAGTAACATCATCAGCAGTAAAGACGCGATTGTGATTGATAGATACAATATAAGCACCGCGTAGCTTGGAGAGAGATTTCTTGTGTGAGGAGAAAAGTTGTGAGGCAGGGCTATTTGGGAGGATAGCTGTGACGTAAGCTCTGCCAAGCAGTGAATCATTGGCATACCGGAGGCCAAATGTTGTATCATTACAAGATGGGGAAACAGTGAGCCTGAGATTTGTGAGATCGGCAAAGGGGGAGATAGAGAATTGGAAATCACTGGATGACACCGCAGTGGGTTCCACAGGAAATGGAATGTTGTCATCTGTCCTGAGCAGATGTTTGACATTAGTGGGGAGGTCTGCAAGTGGGAGATCATTCATGCCTTCATCGAACCGGACATGTGTGGCTATCTTGACTCTGTGTGTCTCAGTATCATACCACAGAATGTTTCTGGTAGTGTAGGGGACAAAACCTAGAAATATGCCTTTTCTTGCGTTGGGTTTGAGCTTGATTGATCTCTTGCCTGGAGGTCTAACCCAAACTCTGCAACCAAAGGTTCGGAAATCAGCAAGGTTTTCCTTACGGCCAGTTGCCAATTCCAATGGCGAATGTAGTTGGGTGCCTTCAGGGAATGCATTGGACAACCGGAGTGCATGGTAGAAAGCAAAGGGCCAGAACTTGATGGGCAAATTAGCACCAGACAGCATGGCTCGCATTGAATTAGCCAGAGTGCGATGCCCTCTTTCAACTGTACCATTCTGGTGTGAAGCATCAGCACCGGTGGGGAAAATGGAATATCCAAACGCAGAGAATAGGTTTCGGATGTCAGGATTGTGATAGAGTTCTCCACCTTGATCAACTGAAACATACTTGTCGGCACAAGTTGGGTTGTGCTGGGCGAAGAAATGCTCTAACCAGTGTAGTGGCGCTGCCTTAGAGATTCGCGTGTCTCCATATTTCATACCAGTATAGTGATCTGTGATGAGAATCCAAGCAGTTTCTCCATGAATGCCTTCATAATCGCGCTTGCGTTTGCTGTTGGAGGATTTGGTAGCTGAGAATGCAAAATCAATAGATAAACCCTGAAACGGTTGTGTGGCCTTGCGTGTGGAATGTGAGCCAGCAGGTGTTTTGGTTTGCTTACATTGTATGCAAGTTGGACATTGGTCAAGAATACTGGTTTGCCGTTTGAACTTTGGGACTCCAATGATGTGCTTATGAGCTTGATACAGAAAATCATCGCATGGGTGTCCCAACCTTTGGTGCCACAGGAGTTTCGATGTCTTGGTTTTGATGGCTTGGATTGGGATATTTTTGTCCACAATTTTGGTGAAAAACAGTTTGGCATCAAACCTTGGTATGACACTGGTATCAGACTGAGCTTTCGCTGCTTCAGTGCATTTCTGCAGATTGACAAGATTTGTGTATATATCATACCTGTAGTTGCTAATGGCTGCTTTGGAGGCCAGTTCACAAGCTTCCTTGAACTGCATGTCAGTCGCTAAGGCATAGGCGGACGATGTTGCACAATTTGCATATGGAGAGGCAATATCAACATCTGGGATCAGAACTGGGTGTGTATAGCATTGACCTTCAATGATGCTCCCATGGAGGACAATGCTGCAGGCAGTGTTCTGCTTGTGATGACAAATAATGGTGAGGTTGCCATTTTGTGGAGCAGATGAGTCAAGGTTGTCAGTGAATGATTTATGGATGGACTGTCCACTGAACTGACATCGCGTACGGGATGTCATTCCACAGATATCGTTCTCACTCAGTAATGTGGTTGACAGGGAGGGAGAATAGTAGAAGAAAACTTTGATATATCCAATGTGATTCGGTGCTGGGATATGCAAATATCCTGAGCCTTCAGGGATGCAGGTAGCTGCTTTTCCTCCTATTGCTGCTGTAAGCCTGACAGGACATTTCCTCATCCTGGTGTAAGGTTTGTAACCGTGCAGGATGTGTTTGAGATTGGTGCAGGATACTTTTGCACCGGTGTCAATCTGAGCCCGGACACCCTTGTTGGAAGTAGGCTGTAGCTGCAATAGGGTCCGGTGGGACGAGGGATTGCACATTGTATGTATCAACTGGTGTAGGGTTGTCCCTATCGAAATTGGGATCCTCATTGGTCTTCAGGTGTGATTCCAATGTAGGGGATGTTGCCCTGAGTGATTCCATGTCACAGTAGACATCAATTGGTATAGATGACTGGAGGCTGTCTTTTGGAAGGAGGTCGACGGCACCAATTATGACAGATTCATAGGAGCTGACACTGCTGGAGTCCAAGGAGGGGCATAAGCTGTTCACTTGGGACGCTGTGATGTTGTCAAATCCTTGAGGATCATCTTGAGGTGATGTCATAGTATGGCTCCAAGAAAGACTTTCTATTCTTGGCCATTGCAAAAATTTTGGTTTTCTACTGTAGCATCAGGTGAAACCTCATCTTGATCTTCATTACCAATGTTGATCTGAGAGATTTGTTGGGCGGAATCTAAGAGTTGTTGGGTCTGTTTATTGGATTTGTTCAGAAAAACAGCCGCAGCAATCCTATGTTTCTTCAGGGACTCAATATCTTGCAATGCAGGACAATTATCAAAATTGTGACCAGACATGTGGCAAACAATACATTTTCTGGATGTGTCAAAAAGACTAGGTTGCTTATCGAATGCCGTGATAGCATTGCAATATGCTTGGTGGAGGAAGGGATCGTCAGATTCTTCATCCATCTCCGGGTAGCCAAGTGATTCAATCAGGCTGATTGAGTGAGATGTCAAAGTAGAAGGTGTTCTAATCGTACTGTTGCTAGCGCGCTTTTGAAAACGATCATTCCGACGGGGACCTGGTCTGGTTCCTGAGACGTTCAATTGCTTGGGCTGGATTGGTTTGGAGTTGTTCCTCTTGTACTTTTGCTCAGCCTTGATCTCTTGTTCATATGTTTGGAGGGTTTGTAGGAGCCTACCTGCCTTGTATTTGTCTCGCTTGAATTGGTCATCAGAGTCGCGTTCATCTTCTGTTTTTTTGAAGAGCTCTTCTGAGAGGGTGGTTCCTGCAATCAGGTTGCTGACTTCTTCTGTTGAACTGATAGTGCTGGGTTGGTTTTGGAGGAACACTCTAAGTCTCAGATAATCCTTGTACCGGAAGTAGTATTCTTCAAGAGATTCATTTGGATCTTGGTTGGGAGGGTTTCTGACCATTCTGCTGGCATTGGATGGCCTTTTTGAGTTGGGATGTGTTTGAGCAATAACTGTGTATAGCGCTTCGTATCCTTGTCCGCCTTCAAAGCTCTGAATAGTGGCCTTCATACTTGCACATGAGTCAGGGATGATTTTATCAGTTCTCAGTGCTGTGTAAATGAGATTTCCCCATTCGTTGATAGCCAATTCATATCTAGAAGGTAGGTCGTGTGGAAGGTCATCACCAATTGTGAATCCTCTGAGGTGGTCAGCTTCACGTCTGAATAGGTAGTATGGGTGTACATAAATATGATGTTGCTGGGAATGAGCTGTGATTTCTCGGTACCATTTCCTAACCTGTGGGTCTGTTGCATTCTTTAGTTGTGGGAATCCTGAGAGGAACAATTTGTCTCTGGCTGCTTCTTTGGACTTGTCCGAGGCTCTGGTCAGATCAAAACATTCACCACTTCTGGTGATCAGTCGTTGGTCGTTTCTCCCGCTGCCTAGATTGTGTAGGTAGTAGTTTTGCCTGACAATGGTTTCATTTCCCGATGAGTCGGTGTAGGTGATTGGGAAGTCCTTCATGTCATCTCTGGTGAGGAATTCATCTTTCCTGTAGTAACGGTCCTTCACTGGTGGTGGTAATGTTGCTGGATTCCATGGAAGGTCAAGAGATTGGTGGTTGGCACCGGTATTGTTGTTGGTGACGTTGTTGTTGTTGTTGTTGCCGTTGTTGACCAATTGTTGGAGTAGGTTGGTCAATTCTTGCATGTCGGTGCCTGTTGCAGTGGGCGCCGGGTTTGGAGCTGTGGCATTTGCATCGTTGTTGGCCTCATCTTCACCATCACCGTCGTGTTGAACTTCACCTGTATAGATGCCGTTGAAATAGTTGCCGGGGTTATTTGTCTTCCAGTTTCTTCTGAACTTCCATTGGTTGATGTTGAAGATTACTGTGACGACTGGTTTTGGGTTATTTGCGGCTTCAGCACGTCTGACGGCTTCTATTCCTGCAGAGTCAAATTCCTGTGGGGTTCTGATCCGTTGGTTTGATAATCCAGGGTTGACAAATCGTACGGGGCATGAGTCAAGGAGCTGGGCTATGTGTCCCTTTTCTAGTTCATCGATGTTTAGCATTTCCAAGGTGATGCTGTTGCAGAAGGCTTCTCTTAGTGCAGTTACTGGGGCCGGACCAAGGGTTCTAGCGCCTTCGTCATTGGCGTCCGATGTGAAGAGGGTTGACATCTCGGGTGCTGTGAGCGGGACAGTTTCTGCATAGGTGCCATTGAGAGAAAGGACTTCTTGGGGGTTATTGTCACTTTGGAATTTGAATTCAATCCCATAGACATTGGACCAATCGTATGCGTTTGGTGGAGGAACCATGGTGGGTGTCGAGCCGTAAATTTATTGCGGTGTTTCGTCGTCGTCAAAAAGCGAATGATCGCCGATGAGAGGAGAGTCTGGCGTTCTTGTAGATTGGTGTCCTGTGGAAACACCCCTTGATACGTATGGAGAAATAATTGATCGTCGGGATAATATGTTGGTGTTGTGCGTTTATAATTAACCGTGCAATCGTCGTGGTGAATGTGGCAATCGTTTGATCGTTGGATTCAATCGATTGTCGGAACGATCTTCAGAGGTGCAGAAATGACCAAAGGAATGTTCCAAAGGAAGACGAATGATCGTCGTTACCGTTGTAATCGATCGTGGGGGATGAGAGAAGATTCGCGTAGAACAATCGTCGTGTTGCCGAACGGTTAATCGTAATCGTACGATCGTCGTCCTTAGATGTGTATTACAGAAGGAGATTCTTGGTAGAATGTTCTGTAGATACACCCCTTGATATGTATGCTTGGTCGTGTATTACAGAAGAAGATTCTTGGTAGAAGGATCTGGTATACACCCCTTGATACGCGAGTAAGGAGGAGAAAGAAAAGAATGAGATGGGGGGAGGCCGAAGCGTAGCACACGGATGGGCGTCACTACGAATTTCCTCTGGAGTTAACCGACAGTGGAGGTGCTGAACGGCCGGAGATAGATAGCTTAAGGTATGCACGATCCTACGGATGGGCAGCAATCGTGTGAGGTATAAGGGCTCTATAACCTGTTGTTGCTCTAAAAATCGACCGGTAAGGTATTGGATAATTGAAATTTAAAGAGATGTGAGCTCAAAGAGAGGCTCTTATTTTTACTGGGTATTTTCACTGTATCGGGGCTCTCTGCTGTATTTTACATGGTAGAGATCTTCCCCGGTTATTTGTTACCATTCTCGTACCGATACTGTCATTGCTGTTGCTGTTGCTGTATTAGCGTCGTGTCGGTCTTACTGTATCGGTCATTCGGTGGTATCGGTCATTCATGTTGTTAAGTAATCTGTTTGATGGGGCGTATGCTTGTTCGTGGTATATATGCTAGATGTGAGGCCCATCTGGAATCGGTATTGATTTTCTTGATTGCAATAAGTAATTTCCTCACGGGATATCAAGTATATTCTTTTGAATGTACTTATGGATTCCAAGTGTTCACTTATTGGTCAGGTCTTTGGATATGTCTTGTTTCTAACCGATTACTGTCTTTAGTTTGTAGTCCTAAGTGATATCGTTTTTACCACTTAGGGATTCCAAGTAGTGGAGGTGCGTTTGATTCTAACGCTTGATCGTTCTCGTATTCCGCACCTCGGTCGTCGTTCGTTTTGTCCGCATTTTCGATCGAATTTGATGCCGACAACGTCCGTATTTTTTTGCCGACAACAGCTCAAACACAAGTCGGGGATAGTGGTAAGGAGAAGAACGATTCATGGATAGAAATGCCTTGGCCATGCCATCAACTTGATGATTGCGAAGCGCCCACCAGTCAAGAGAAAGACCCTCTTGATGACCCTGAACCCACTTGAAGGTGACAGTGATTGGAAGAGCAGAGAGCATATTGCGAATAACATAGACATAGTCAAAAGATTTCTGAGAGATAGACAAGGGCCAGGTTCCCTGAGCCTGTTGAAGAGCCGTATCCCCATCAAGGGCAATGGTGAGTGAGCCGGAGGGTACATCATAGATGTCCACCAGAGCCATACAGCAGGTGAGGACACCAATGATGCCAGCCAATTCACTCCGGTAAGAAGACTGATCTGCAGGGGAGCCACTGACAAGGTTAGAACCAGTGAGGAACGCCGTAGGAGACTTGGTGGAGGTGTTGGGGGAAAGGATGAAGGAAGATGTACCGCGGAGGAGAATGGGATCATAAGAGCCATCACAGACAGCACTGGCAGAGCCACTCATAATGGCATCGGCAAGAGCCTGGCATCCATCCTGGGGAAGGGAGTATTGATGGAGAAGGACTCGGGGAGAAGCGCAGAGAGCATCAAACGCATCCCCTGGGGTGGCAGGAAGACACGCAAAAGGATCATAGGTCAAGGGATCCTCGTCGGGTGGATGAGAGATAAAGGAGGATTGACCGACAATCCGGAACACATTCCCACGGATAAGGAGGGAGACAAGAGTGTCTGCACTGGTAGGTTTAGCACAAAGGATGGTAGTGTTAAAGCTATAACGTCCTCGACCTTGCGAAGATCCGACCTTCCACCCAGTGGGGCATTTGGAGAAGATCCGGTCAGTAGAACGGCACAAAAACCAGGGCCAAACAGAGGAGGACTCGGTTGACAGCCAATGCCCCAGGTGAAAGGAGGGGTGGAAAGCTCGGTCCGAAGGCAAAGCCAACGGGGTTAAGAAGGATTTCCGAAGGGCACGTTGCCAGAGCTGAAGGGCGGGAAGATGCCACGGAGGGGGGCAACGAGGCCAGTCAAGGTGAGCGCGAAGATGGTTGGAGGACTGCAGCTGGAAGGCCATAGGAGAAAGCCGTGTGCCATCGGCAGTGCAGATATCAGCAAGGGAGATAGCCTGGAGAGACATCCTGATGAGATTCAGAAGAGACAGGTCGGCGCCCCGAAAGCCAGCAGTGACAAAAGCTTGCATGAGGTAGCAGTCATTCACTCTAAGCAGAGGAAGTGTAGGAAAGTCTTCCACCATACTCACAGGGTGCATAGAAAAGAAATGCCACACATGCTTATACCAGCAAGGAGTGATATAAGAGGCATAGGGCTGATAGGGGGTAAGACCGAGATGAAAAGGGATCCCTAGTTCAAGCCGAAATGCTTCAGCGGTAAGCCTAAGAATATGGCCTGTCTGGGAACCACGTACAGATTCCTGAAGCAGGGTAGCAATGTGGCTGAATTCCTGGAGAAGGAAGGGGTGAATAAAACCAAAGCCTTGATACAAAGATGGACCAAAGAAAACCTTGCGAGGAAAGTTGCGAGACATGCCGGCCTTATTGAGCACTGGAACCAGAGTTGGTTGGAGAATTCGGTTCCAGGTAGAAGCGTTGAGCTGAGTGACGGGCATGGGGTATTCAAAAGACTTCATAAATGAGTACCTGAAGGTGTAGAGGGAGGTGTTCTTCGCGCACGTGGAGGACCTCAATTGAGATCCAAAGGACTGGGACTGAGTCTGCAGGTGATCAACTTGAGCTTCCTCATTGCCATCCATAGAAATGTAGACACCCAGAGTCTTGTCCGCGTGGTCAACCTCAAAACGGTCAAGAGGTGATTGGGCACCAGATTTGTCAGTGATGGTGAAAACACCGGGCATTTCATCAACAGATCGATAGTCCCAACCAGAACCAGTCCACTTGAAATCTATCAAGTAGCAGAATGATTTAGCAGGTTCAATAGCGCCGCCAGTAGCAATGAGACCACCAGCCCATCGGTCTAAAGCGGCCTGAAAATCAACAGCCAAGGCCTCACCAGAGGTAGTAGAGGAGGAACCGGCACAAAAAAGATCAGTATCATCCACAAAAGCAAAACCAACCAAGGAGACAAGCTGAAGGGATAGGGAGGTGAGTAGATGGACCCCATGGCCTGCATTCTGCATCATCCGGAAAAGAATGGTAGAAACCAGAGCCCACAGAGTTGGGCCAAGACCGTTGCCTTGCCCAATCCCACTGAGAGGAATGGATTCATCACCATACATAGGACCAGACCGGCCAAATCCAGTTTTGATGTGATGGGTAGCACGCTGGAGAGTGGAGAGTAGAACCTCGCAAACGTGAGCCGGAATCCCAAAGCTTTGGAGGGTGAGACTGGCAATGGGATGGGAGATTCTGTCATAGCAGCCCTTGGCATCATTCATTGCAACCGCCCCCGAGCGGCGCTTCTGGCGGAGGACATCACAAATGAGCTTCTTGTTGAGACAAGTGTTGATGGCTTTGTGATGCTTCCGGCTGCCATGTTGGTCAACTGCCACCGCGTTGGCCTGTTCAGCATGAGCGAGAATGCGTTTACCGATCATCTTGTTGTTGATCTGGAACTCAGGAGACATCAGTTGGATGAGTCTCATCTTGTCAACACGGTATTCACCAGGTTTCTTGAAAATTTCAACGTCGGTGATAACCTGCCAAGCAGAGGGCGAGAAGCCAGCAAGCAGAGGAGCAGTCCGCATCAGAGTATCAAAGGAATTCAGCTGAGTGTCCAAGGCAAAAGATTTATGGTGGGCAAAACTGAGGCAAGAAGGCTCACCAGCAGTGCGTTCCTTCTGGCATTTCCAGGCAGCAGCATTGTCAGCAGGGGTAACAGAATAGTCAAAGGGAGGCAAGGACTTAATAGCAGCGGGCACTTGAAGGCAAGTAAGAAATTCATTCAGGTACTGGTCAGTTCCTGAAGGAGGGACGTAAGTGCCGGCAAGGACGTCAGCTGAGGAAGGTCCAGTTCCCAAGTAGCCGAAGGCCTGAATGAATGAGGGAGACATGGAGGGAGTGTCTAGGCATTGTTGTTGACGGCAGACATTGGAGGCAGCCATGGCTGGCACCATGGCAGATTGAGACTCCAAGACTTGTTCAGCGCCATCGGAGCTGACAGCAACCGCTTTCAGAACAGCAGGCTTTGAGAGGCGACCACGGATAGCGCGAGCAGCGAGCCCTAGATCCCGTTGGAGCCGTTCACGGCGCATGCGTGCCCGAATCTGAGAGGCGCTCTGGTTGTAGGGCTTGCCTTCAGTAAGAAGGGCGTCCACCAAACCTTGGTTGAAGGAGTCACGCCAAGAAGGAGCCAGGGCTTTGACAGCACGGTATTGCTTGTAGGCTTGCTTCAAGTGAAGGACAGCCGTGGCCAGATCACAGTGTTCACCCTTGTATAAGGAAAGCTTACATGCCAGGCGCTTCACCTTGGTGTGACTGGTGGAGACACCTTGACGAAGCTGCACAATCCGCCTCCAAAAATCTATGGTGTCACGGTAAACCTGGAGCTTGGGGGACCACGGAATCATGCCAGTGCGAAGCCGGCAAAGATGTTGTTCAACGGACAGCCGGATGGAGGCAGAGGTAGCATGGAGGACATCATAGGTAGTGATGAGAGTATCGCGCACAGTGGTATCACCAGATAAATACAGTGCCACCAGGTGTTCTAGCTTAGTCTGAAGGGGGACCACACCAGCAGTAGCAAAGGCATGTTTGACCCGCTTGAGATAGCGCTGCCGAAGGTGAGGGTGGGAAGATTTCAGGCGAGGAAGAGAGGGCCGCACAGGAGGTGGAAGATATTTGCCCAAGATACTGCCATTACACACTTCGATCCAGAGCAAGCGATGGTCAGAAGCCATGCCGTGCTCACCATCAAAAGCACAGTAACCAGCTCGGATGACATCAACATGCTCAGTAGTCCAAAGGGCATCAATGGGAGTCCTGGTAGTATTTCGATTGTGGGTGGCAGGTGGGGAACGTGAAGGGTGGGTAGTTAAGATGGCATCCTTGAAGCCGAGTGCTGTGAGCTCAGAGGAGAGACCGTCAGAACGGACATCAGAATTATGGTCGATCCCTAAGACAACGGAGTCACCTGCCTCTAGGCAAGCCTGAAGGGCAGCTGTGAGGTCACGTCGAAAGAGAATGCGTGGGTTGGGACAGCATAGATCCTCTTCAGCCTGGAAGTAGCGACAGTGTTGGTTCCAAACAGAGCCAAGGTCCCTGTCATTTTCTACAGGGCAGTAGGCTGAAAAGATGGTCACCGTAGCTTGAGCCCTCCCCTGAAACCGAACAAAAGTCCACCGGCCAAGCCCCGAAGGATCAGCACCGTGGGCAAGCTTGTGAGAATGAAAGAGCCGGTCAATAGTAAACCCCGTACCACCAGGGAGGCGCCACGTGCCAGAGGATGCCTCATGCTGGTTGCTAGCAAGGAAGGTGAAGCTGGAAGGGTAGGCCTGTTTGATGCGAGAGTGAAAGAGATCACAAAGGGGGAGCTGGGGTTCGTTCAGACAATGCTCTGCGTAGAGAGCAACCCCAGCTTTACTTTGAGCAACACGCCGAGAGTTGTGACGGGAACGAGACATGAAGGCGGACTTCCGCTGGGGACCAATATTTTGGAAGGTGATGAGGGTAGAGTTTGAGGACGGAGACTGGGGAAAGGGATGGCCAAAAGCATCAGAATCTTTATTCACAAGGATGTCCCCATGAAGATTGGATTGGGCGAGACGGGAAGCAAGAGAAGGCAAGGAATGGGAAGAAGGACTGGAGGAATCCAGGTGGGGATGAGAGTTGGAGGGCATCCCACAGTGCCCTGAAGGAGACATACTGACCATGATCCGACGCATACCGTGTCTGTCGCACGGATGAGGAAGCGTGTGAGGCATAGGTGTGGAATACCGAAGGCCACAGCAGGTGCAGCGCTGGGAGGAACACTGGGTGCATATCAGGGTGAAACACTGGGAGCGCCAGTTGATGCAGCGCTAGGTGGAACACTGGAGGCAATCCTGGGGGAAGCACTGGGAGGCAAGCCAAATGCATGGCAGGAGGAAGCACTGGGAGTGGCGCCTGGTGCAGTACTGGGAGGAACAACGGATGCACATCAGGGGGAAACACTAGGAGCACCAGTTGATGCAGCACGAGGTAGAGCACGGGAGGCAATCCTGGGGGCAGCACTGGAAAGCAGGCCAAATGCATGGCAGGAGGAAGCACTGGGAGTGGCGCCTGGCGCAGCGCTGGGCAGAGCACTGGGTGCATATCAGGGTGGAACACTGGGAGCACCAGTTGATGCAGCACGAGGTAGAGCACGGGAGGCAATCCTGGGGGAAGCACTGGAAAGCAAGCCAAACGCATGGCAGGAGGAAGCACTGGGAGTGGCACTTGGTGCAGTTCTCGGAGTAACACTGGCAGCCGAGCAGGGTGAAACACTGGGAGCACCAGTTGATGCAGCACGAGGTGGAGCACTGGAGGCAAGCCTGGGGGAAGCACTGGAAAGCTAGCCAAATGCATGGCAGCAGGAAGCACGGGGAGTGGCGCCTGGCGCAGCGCTGGGAGGAACGCTGGGTGCATATCAGGGTGAAACACTGGGAGCACCAGTTGATGCAGCACTAGGTGGAGCACTGGAGGCAATCCTGAGGGAAGCACGGGAAAGCAGGTCAGATGCATGGCAGGAGAAAGCACTGGGAGTGGCGCCTGGTGCAGTTCTGGGGGGAACACTGGCGGCAGAGCAGGGTGAAACATTGGGAGCACCAGTTGATGCAGCACTAGGTGGAACACTGAAGGCGGCCCAAGATGAAGCACTGGAACGCAAGTCAAATGCATGGCAGGAGGAAGCACTGGGAGTGGCCCCTGGTGCAGTTCTGGGAGTAACACTGTCGGCAGAGCAGGGGGAAACACTGGGAGCACCAGTTGATGCAGCACTAGGTGGAGCACTGGAGGAAATCCTGAAGGAAGCACTGGAAAGCAAGTCAGATGTATGGCAGGAGGAAGCACTGGGAGTGGCGCCTGGTGCAGTTCTGGGAGTAGCACTGTCGGCAGAGCAGGGTGAAACATTGGGAGCGCCAGTTGATGCAACACTAGGTGGAGCGCTGGATGCAATCCTGAAGGAAGCACTGGAAAGCAAGTCAGATGCATGGCAGGAGGAAGCACTGGGAGTGGCGCTTGGTGCAGTTCTGGGAGTAGCACTGGCGGCAGAGCAGGATGAAAAACTGGGAGCACCAGTTGATGCAGCATTAGGTGGAGCACTGGAAGCAATCCGGAGGGAAGCACTGGAAAGCAAGTCAAATGCATGGCAGAAGGATGCACTGGGAGTGGCGCCTGGTGCAGGTCTGGGAGTAACACTGTCGGCAGAGCAGGGTGAAACACTGGGAGCACCAGTTGATGCAGCGCTAGGTGGAGCACGGAAGGCGACCCTAGATGAAGCACTGGAAAGCAAGTCAAATGCATGGCAGGAGGAAGCACTGGGAGGGGCGCCTGGCGCAGCGCTGGGAGGAACACTGGATGCATATCAGGGTGAAACACTGGGAGCACCCGTTGGTGCAGCACTAGGGGGAGCACTGGAGGCAATCCTGAGGGAAGCACTGGAAAGCAAGTCAAATGCATGGCAGAAGGAAGCACTGGGAGTGGCGCCTGGTGCAGGTCTGGGAGTAACACTGTCGGCAGAGCAGGGGGAAACACTGGGAGCACCAGTTGATGCAGCGCTAGGTGGAGCACGGAAGGCGACCCTAGATGAAGCACTGGAAAGCAAGTCAAATGCATGGCAGGAGGAAGCACTGGGAGGGGCGCCTGGCGCAGCGCTGGGAGGAACGCTGGGTGCATATCAGGGTGAAACACTGGGAGCACCAGTTGATGCAGCACTAGGTGGAGCACTGGAGGCAATCCTGAGGGAAGCACGGGAAAGCAGGTCAGATGCATGGCAGGAGGAAGCACTGGGAGGGTCGCCTGGTGCAGCGCTGGGAGAAACACTGGTGGCAGAGCAGGGTGAAACACTGGGAGCACCAGTTGAGGCAGCGCTAGGTGGAGCACTGGAGGCAATCCTGGGGGAGGCACTGGAAAGCAAGTCAGATGCATGGCAGGAAGAAGCACTGGGAGTGGCGCCTGGTGCAGTTCTGGGAGTAGCACTGTCGGCAGAGCAGGGTGAAACATTGGGAGCACCAGTTGATGCAACACTAGGCGGAGCACTGGAGGCAATCCTGGGGGAAGCACTGGAAAGCAAGTCAGATGCATGGCAGGAGGAAGCACTGGGAGTGGTGCCTGATGCAGTTCTGGGAGTAACACTGTCGGCAGAGCAGGGTGAAACATTGGGAGCACCAGTTGATGCAGCACTAGGTGGAACACTGAAGGCGGCCCAAGATGAAGCACTGGAACGCAAGTCAAATGCATGGCAGGAGGAAGCACTGGGAGTGGCCCCTGGTGCAGTTCTGGGAGTAACACTGTCGGCAGAGCAGGGGGAAACACTGGGAGCACCAGTTGATGCAGCACTAGGTGGAGCACTGGAGGAAATCCTGAAGGAAGCACTGGAAAGCAAGTCAGATGTATGGCAGGAGGAAGCACTGGGAGTGGCGCCTGGTGCAGTTCTGGGAGTAGCACTGTCGGCAGAGCAGGGTGAAACATTGGGAGCGCCAGTTGATGCAACACTAGGTGGAGCGCTGGATGCAATCCTGAAGGAAGCACTGGAAAGCAAGTCAGATGCATGGCAGGAGGAAGCACTGGGAGTGGCGCTTGGTGCAGTTCTGGGAGTAGCACTGGCGGCAGAGCAGGATGAAGCACTGGGAGCACCAGTTGATGCAGCATTAGGTGGAGCACTGGAAGCAATCCGGAGGGAAGCACTGGAAAGCAAGTCAAATGCATGGCAGAAGGATGCACTGGGAGTGGGGCCTGGTGCAGGTCTGGGAGTAACACTGTCGGCAGAGCAGGGTGAAACACTGGGAGCACCAGTTGATGCAGCGCTAGGTGGAGCACGGAAGGCGACCCTAGATGAAGCACTGGAAAGCAAGTCAAATGCATGGCAGGAGGAAGCACTGGGAGGGGCGCCTGGCGCAGCGCTGGGAGGAACACTGGATGCATATCAGGGTGAAACACTGGGAGCACCCGTTGGTGCAGCACTAGGGGGAGCACTGGAGGCAATCCTGAGGGAAGCACTGGAAAGCAAGTCAAATGCATGGCAGAAGGAAGCACTGGGAGTGGCGCCTGGTGCAGGTCTGGGAGTAACACTGTCGGCAGAGCAGGGGGAAACACTGGGAGCACCAGTTGATGCAGCGCTAGGTGGAGCACGGAAGGCGACCCTAGATGAAGCACTGGAAAGCAAGTCAAATGCATGGCAGGAGGAAGCACTGGGAGGGGCGCCTGGCGCAGCGCTGGGAGGAACGCTGGGTGCATATCAGGGTGAAACACTGGGAGCACCAGTTGATGCAGCACTAGGTGGAGCACTGGAGGCAATCCTGAGGGAAGCACGGGAAAGCAGGTCAGATGCATGGCAGGAGGAAGCACTGGGAGGGTCGCCTGGTGCAGCGCTGGGAGAAACACTGGTGGCAGAGCAGGGTGAAACACTGGGAGCACCAGTTGAGGCAGCGCTAGGTGGAGCACTGGAGGCAATCCTGGGGGAGGCACTGGAAAGCAAGTCAGATGCATGGCAGGAAGAAGCACTGGGAGTGGCGCCTGGTGCAGTTCTGGGAGTAGCACTGTCGGCAGAGCAGGGTGAAACATTGGGAGCACCAGTTGATGCAACACTAGGCGGAGCACTGGAGGCAATCCTGGGGGAAGCACTGGAAAGCAAGTCAGATGCATGGCAGGAGGAAGCACTGGGAGTGGTGCCTGATGCAGTTCTGGGAGTAACACTGTCGGCAGAGCAGGGTGAAACATTGGGAGCACCAGTTGATGCAGCACTAGGTGGAACACTGAAGGCGACCCTAGATGAAGCACTGGAACGCAAGTCAAATGCATTGCAGGAGGAAGCACTGGGAGTGGCCCCTGGTGCAGTTCTGGGAGTAACACTGTCGGCAGAGCAGGGGGAAACACTGGGAGCACCAGTTGATGCAGCACTAGGGAGAGCACTGGAAGCAATCCTGGGGGGAGCACTGGAAAGCAAGTCAGATGCATAACAGGAGGAAGCACTGGGAGTGGCGCCTGGTGCAGTTCTGGGAGTAACACTGTCGGCAGAGCAGGGGGAAACACTGGGAGCACCAGTTGATGCAGCACTAGGTGGAGCACTGGAGGCAATCCTGAGGGAAGCACTGGAAAGCAAGTCAAATGCATGGCAGAAGGATGCACTGGGAGTGGCGCCTGGTGCAGTTCTGGAAGGAGCACTGTCGGCAGAGCAGGATGAAGCACTGGGAGCACCAGCGGATGCAGCACGAGGTGGAGCACTGGAGGCAATCCTGAGGGAAGCACTGGAAAGCAGGTCAGATGCATGGCAGGAGGAAGCACTGGGAGGGGCGCCTGGTGCAGCGCTGGGAGAAACACTGTTGGCAGAGCAGGGTGAAACACTGGGAGCACCAGTGGATGCAGCGCTAGGTGGAGCACTGGAGGCAATCCTTGGGGAAGCACTGGAAAGCTAGCCAAATGCATGGCAGGAGGAAGAACTGGGAGTGGCGCCTGGTGCAGTTCTGGGAGGAGCACTGTCGGCAGAGCAGGGTGAAAAATTGGGAGCACCAGTTGATGCAACACTAGGCGGAGCACTGGAGGCAATCCTGGGGGAAGCACTGGAAAGCAAGTCAGATGCATGGCAGGAGGAAGCACTGGGAGTGGTGCCTGATGCAGTTCTGGGAGTAACACTGTCGGCAGAGCAGGGTGAAACATTGGGAGCACCAGTTGATGCAGCACTAGGTGAAACACTGAAGGCGACCCTAGATGAAGCACTGGGAAGCAAGTCAAATGCATGGCAGGAGGAAACACTGGGAATGGCGCCTGGTGCAGCCCTGGGAGGAACGCTGAGTGCATATCAGGGTGAAACGCTGGGAGCACCAGTGGATGCAGCGCTAGGTGGAGCACTGAAGGCGGCCCTAGATGAAGCACTGGAAAGCAAGTCAGATGCATGACAGGAGGAAGCACTGGGAGTGGCGCCTGGTGCAGCGCTGGGAGAAACACTAGGTGCATAGCAGGGGAAAAAACTGGGAGCACCAGTTGAGGCAGCGCTATGTGGAGCACTGGAGGCAATCCTGAGGGAAACACTGGAAAGCAGGTCAGATGCATGGCAGGAGGAAGCACTGGGAGTGGCGCCTGGTGCAGTTCTGGAAGTAACACTGTCGGCAGAGCAGGGTGAAACACTGGGAGCACCAGTTGATGCAGCACTAGGTGGAACACGGAAGGCGACCCTAGATGAAGCACTGGAGAGTAAGGCAGATGCATGGCAGGAGGAAGCACTGGGAGTGGCGCCTGGCTCAGCGCTGGGAGAATCACGGGGTGCATATCAGGGTGAAAAACTGGGAGCACCAGTGGATGCAGCACTAGGTAGAGCACTGGAACCAATACGGGGGGGAGCACTGGAAAGCAAGTCAGATGCATGGCAGGAGGAAGCACTAAGAGTGGCGCCTGGTGCAGCACTGGGAGAAACACTGGGTGCGTAGCAGGGTGAAACACTGGGAGCACCAGTTGAGGCAGCGCGAGGGGGAGCACGGAAGGTGACCCTAGATGAAGCACTGGAAAGCAAGTCAAATGCATGGCAGGAGGAAGCACTGGGAGGGGCGCCTGGCGCAGCGCTGGGAGAAACACTGGTGGCAGAGCAGGGTGAAACACTGGGAGCATCAGTTGAGGCAGCGCTAGGTGGAGCACTGGAGGCAATCCTGAGGGAAGCACGGGAAAGCAAGTCAGATGCATGGCAGAAGGAAGCACTGGGAGTGGCGCCTGGTGCAGTTCTGGGAGGAGCACTGTCGGCAGAGCAGGGTGAAACATTGGGAGCACCAGTTGATGCAACACTAGGCGGAGCACTGGAGGCAATCCTGGGGGAGGCACTGGAAAGCAAGGCAGATGCCAGGCAGGAGGAAGCACTGGGAGTGGCGCCTGGTGCAGTTCTGGGAGTAACACTGGCGGCAGAGCAGGGTGAAACATTGGGAGCACCAGTTGATGCAACACTAGGTGGAGCACTGGAGGCAATCCTGGGGGAGGCACTGGAAAGCAAGGCAGATGCAAGGCAGGAGAAAGCACTGGGAGTGGCGCCTGGTGCAGTTCTGGGAGTAACACTGGCGGCAGAGCAGGGTGAAACATTTGGAGCACCAGTTGATGCAGCACTAGGTGGAACACTGAAGGCGGCCCTAGATGAAGCACTGGAACGCAAGTCAAATGCATGGCAGGAGGAAGCACTGGGAGTGGCGCCTGGTGCAGTTCTGGGAGGAACACTGTCGGCAGAGCAGGGTGAAACACTGGGAGCACCAGTTGAGGCAGCGCTAGGTGGAGCACTGGAGGCAATCCTGGGGGAAGCACTGGGAAGCAAGCCAAATGCATGGCAGGAGGAAGCACTGGGAGTGGCGCCTGGTGCAGCGCTGGGAGGAACACTGGGTGCATATCAGGGTGAAACACTGGGAGCACCAGTTGATGCAGCACAAGGTGGAGCACTGGAGGCAATCCTGAGGGAAGCACTGGAAAGCAAGTCAGATGTATGGCAGGAGGAAGCACTGGGAGTGGCGCCTGGTGCAGTTCTGGGAGGAGCACTGTCGGCAGAGCAGGGTGAAACATTGGGAGCACCAGTTGATGCAACACTAGGCGGAGCACTGGAGGCAATCCTGGGGGAAGCACTGGAAAGCAAGTCAGATGCATGGCAGGAGGAAGCACTGGGAGTGGTGCCTGATGCAGTGCTGGGAGTAACACTGTCGGCAGAGCAGGGTGAAACACTGGGAGCACCAGTTGAGGCAGCACTAGGTGAAACACTGAAGGCGACCCGAGATGAAGCACTGGAACGCAAGTCAAATGCATGGCAGGAGGAAACACTGGGAATGGCGCCTGGTGCAGCGCTGGGAGGAACGCTGGGTGCATATCAGGGTGAAACGCTGGGAGCACCAGTGGATGCAGCGCTAGGTGGAGCACTGAAGGCGGCCCTAGATGAAGCACTGGAAAGCAAGTCAAATGCATGACAGGAGGAAGCACTGGGAGGGGCGCCTGGCGCCGCGCTGGGAGGGACACTGGATGCATATCAGGGTGAAACACTGGGAGCACCCGTTGATGCAGCACTAGGGGGAGCACTGGAGGCAATCCTGAGGGAAGCACTGGAAAACAAGTCAAATGCATGGCAGAAGGAAACACTGGGAGTGGCGCCTGGTGCAGTGCCGGGAGGAAGACTGGGTGCATATCAGGGGGAAACACTGCGAGCAGCAATGGGTGCAGCACTAGGTGGAACACTGAAGGCAACCCTAGGCGAAGCACTGGAAAGCAAGCCAAATGCATGGCAGGAGGAAGCACTTGGGCTGGCGCCAGGTGCAGCGCTGGGGGGAGCCCTGGGTACATATCCGGGTGAACCACATGGAGCACCAGTTGATGCAGCCCTAGGTGGAGCACTGGAGGCAATCCTGGGGGAAGCACGGGAAAGCAAACCAAAGGCATTAACACCTGATGCAGGGATAGGAGAGACACGGTGGGGTAGACAAGGCGGGAAGCAGGAGGAGCGGAAGGAGAGGAAGGTTGACTGAGGGATGCAGAGGTGGAATTTGGAGAAGTAGGCATTCCACCAGGCCAGAAGAAAGGATTCCTAACCATGGTCAGAGGAATACCGTGTCTGTCGCACGGATAGGAGAGAAGCCGGTGCAGAGCTGGTTGAGGCATTGGTATGGCTCAGCTCGCTGATACTGGCGTCGGTGCCAGGAGAAAAAGCTATGGAGGTGAAACCAGAGCGGAGAGGAGAGTTGAGGGCGGTGGGGAGTGTGCTAGCGGGGGACACAATGTCAGCCAAGGCAACGCCTTCAAGAGGGGCAGCAGGTGGAGGGGCAGCTAGAACAGAAGTGATGTTGGAAGTGCCGGTTGCAAGAGTAGACATGGACTGGCCATCATCAAAGCCACACCCAGCGCTGTCCTCACGTATCTGAAAAGAGAAGTGCATATCCAGGTCAAAAGTAACAGCGTTGGAAGTGGAGTCGATGGACAGGTCGTCATCCACGAGTTCCCAATCGCAGACGTCACCACGACCAAAGAAGGGCAAAGCATCCTCCGGGTCCTGGTCCGGTGCAGGGGCATTTTCAACAACCCGTCCTTCAGTGGGATCCCAATGAAAGTCCTCCAACTCAGTGAGACACTCAGTAGAGAACCATTGGCGAACACAAGAGCCATACCGGGCCTCCAGGAAGATAGGAAGAAAGGACAGCATGGCTTGGGCTTCAGCTGAGGTAGTAGTGTTGTACAGGGCCAGGATTTCACCACGGTAGGAGCTGGTATCAACAGAGAGAAACAATGGCCAGGACCAGTTGTCCCTAGTACGAATTCCCAGAAGAACACGGCGCAAGGTGGTAGCGCCCAGGCCCTGACCCAAATCGACAGGAAGATCCAGGTCAACCACACCGAGAACAGAAGCAGTTTCATGGGTCTGGATGAACTTGGCTTGCCGGTGCTTAGCTTGACGAAGGGTCTTCAGCTTGGAAGGGGAAAGGCATCGGTCAGAGTGATTGGTAGCAGTCTCAATGAACTTGTAGAATTTACCATCAGGAAGGTAGGCTATATCAGACGCAGAGCAGCGATTGAACTGAGCCTTCAGTAGCTTGACAGTCTGGGAACGCTTGGTAGAATCACACAAGATGTGAGCGGCTGGGACAGGAGAGGGGTCAGGGGTTCGTGAATTGTCGAGCCGAATGTTCTTCCGGATGACAGCGATAGGGAAGGCTTGAAACCGAGGATGGGTCTGGAGCAGGGCATTGTAATGATTAAGATCAAAACTCTGCATATAGGAACCGAGCAGGAAACCACAGGTGACAGTAGTGGAGGCTTGAATATGATCGTACTTGAAGTCCATTTCACGGTCCTGGAGGCGCTGAAGGAGAGTGTCAGACAAGAGAGCATCCACCGGGACACTGTGTCCAATATAGAACCGAAGGTGGGGTGCTGCGCGGACCCGAAGCCAGAGGGAAGCAACGTAGAGCTCAAGAGTGCGCCTGTCAGGCAGGGTAGACCAGAGTTTGGGAACAGGCTTAGCCTTGGGGTTAATGCTGGCGCGGGAAGGGAAGACATAGAGGACCAGCTTCCGATCCGCCGACCAGAGCAAGCTAAGGGCATCAGTCAGGGACGCCAGCATTTCGTCGTACAAATCACTAGGGCGGGGTGACATCAACCGAGGGAGAGACAGAGTGAAGTAGGAGCTGTAGGAGCATTTGGTACCTTCAGTGACATCAACCGGAGCCCTGGAATCACTGGAACAAACCCCACGCCGTTGAAGAAAGTGGCCGACAGAAGAAGAAAGTACAGAAGCAGCTCCAACAGAAGGAAAAAAGGAGACAGACCGAGAACCCGGTGCCGGGGTGGAAGATGCAGAGGCAGCTGACGGAGCAGGGGCAGGGGGCTTAGTCTTGAAAAACCAATGAGAGCCGAGAACCCGGTTGGCAGACAGCCACACCAGCCCTTCAGTGCTAGGCAGAAGGTTGCCTTCACAGTACAGGGCATCAAAGCATTCGGGAGACATTTTAGCAAGGCCAATGAGACATTTCCGAAGGGCTTGGCCGGGCGGGGATTTGGTCCACGCAGCAGAGCCTTGGAAGCAAGCCGAAGCCAGGGAGACCAGAGATTCCACAGTAGCAGTCCTCCAATCAGAATCAGCGGGATGGACCAGGGCATACACCGGGGCAACTGATAGACGGCACACATCATGGATGGATTTCTTGTCACTGCCATCCTTCTTGCTGAAGAAGTGGGTAGGACTGGGAGAGGCATTCCAAACCCGGGTCTGCGCTGGAGACTTCCGGAGGCGGTGGATGAAAGATGGGGTAGGGAAACGGCCATCACCATAGAAACGCCACAGGAAGGAAGCAGAGTGGGCCTGATTGGCAGCGGCCAGAGCCTGTTGACGAAGTGCTTGACGATCCAAGCTGGGGGAGGGAGTCAAGGAGGGGGACGGCTGGAGGAGAGACTGTTTAAGAGCTGTAGCAGGGGCGGGACGCGCGGCAGATGGTGCTGGCTGCTGAGGAGCTGGGGGAGTAAGGACAAGCTGCTTGAGAGCGGGGGGCTGAAGGGGGGGAGACTTAAGGGCTGGCTTCTTAGAATCCAGACGAGGAGCAGGCTTCTTAGAAGACTGAGTAGAGGAGGCCACAGAGGAATCAGAGGAAGAGACAGACATGGAGGTAACAGAGGATTGGCTGGCCGAGGAAGAGGAACCAGCAGACATAGATGCATCCTTCCGGGGGCGAAGAGAGGAAGGAGAAGGGGTGGCCTGGGTAGGAGCTGGGGTAGGGGTGGAGGACTTCTTCAGATGGGCGCGCTTGGGGTAGCGAGAACCAGAGGAGCGGGCAGAGGAAGAAGAAAGAGAGGGTGTAGATTGGAGCCGTTTCTTGGGGGAAGAAGCAGAGGAGCGGCCCTCACGAGGCTGAGTAGGAGTAGTGGGAGTAGGCATGCTGGGAATCGGAATAGGGATGGATCGATTGTAGCGCTGGCGTTGGGTGGTAAGCCGACGGGAGAAAATAGAATGGCAGCGTCGTCGGCGCTTGGCTGTCTGTATTACGGAGTCAAGGATTGTGAATCCAAGGGATCACCGTAACGCTGTCGTCGGATGGTTCGAGCGAGGGAGACGACAGTGCAATTAGTCGTGTCGGAAGATGAGATTGGCGGCGTGTCGAGCGATTCCAATCGCGTCGTGGCGTCGTGTGGAGGATGGATGAGGAGCCGTCGTCGTGTGGAGGATGGAGGAGGAGCCGGTTACGCTACGTAGAAACTGTACTGGGGCCTGCGTAGAAAATTATGTGTTGTCGTTGTCCGTCCGATCGGCCGACAAAGGAAGTGGAGCCAACAAAGCAACCAAGGGAGACAACCAGCAACCAAACTAATAGCGAAAACAGAAGGAGCAAGTCTTAGAAGGTAAGGGTGGGGACTGGTGTTGGTAGAAACAGAGCAGAAGGGGAGGTGATATGAGAAAGGAAGGCTGTGTAGAATCCTACGTGTTGTGAGTACTGGAAATTCGGAACGTCGGACAACGTTGCGAGACGCGAAGTTGTGGCCCTTTGCTTTCTACCATGCACTCCGGTTGTCCAATGCATTCCCTGAAGGCACCCAACTACATTCGCCATTGGAATTGGCAACTGGCCGTAAGGAAAACCTTGCTGATTTCCGAACCTTTGGTTGCAGAGTTTGGGTTAGACCTCCAGGCAAACGATCCATCAAGCTCAAACCCAATGCAAGAAAAGGCATATTTCTAGGTTTTGTACCCTACACTACCAGAAACATTCTGTGGTATGATACTGAGACACACAGAGTCAAGATAGCCACGCATGTCAGGTTTGATGAAGGCATGAATGATCTCCCACTTGCAGACCTCCCCACTAATGTCAAACACCTGCTCAGGACAGATGACAACATTCCACTTCCTGCGGAACCCACTGAGGTGTCATCCAGTGATTTTCAATTCTCTATCTCCCCCTTTGCCGATCTCACAAATCTCAGGCTCACTGTCTCCCCATCTTGTACTGATCAAACATTTGGCCTCCGGTATGCCAATGATTCACTGCTTGGCAGAGCTTACATCACAGATATCCTCCCAAATAGCCCTGCCTCACAACTTTTCTCCTCACACAAGAAATCTCTCTCCAAGCTACGCGGTGCTTATATTGTATCTATCAATCACAATCGTGTCTTTACTGCTGCTGATGTTACTACCGCTTTACAGACCTGCCACGATCGAGGGGTGCGGGATTCTTCAATAGATACACCAATTACCTTTGCACTTGACGCGAAATTGTCTATGAAGGAGGTCAGGAAACACTCAAATGAATATGGTTTATTTGCTCCCAATACCTCCTGGAAGGAACCCACAGCTGAAGAAGATCCACCATTCTTGGACCGGATTTCATCCATCAAAGCTATCCAGCGCATTGGTACAAAATACAAGCAGCTGATACAATCAAGAATCAACCAGGTCGATAGCACTGAAGCACTCCATGCCTCCATCCAAAAACACTTGGCACCAACTGGACATGGATGTTGTCATTCCTACTATTGATATTGCATCCCTCCGAGCTATCACCAAGCTTCATAAACCAGGAAATCAAGCATTACCACTAGATGCAGATTCACTACCAACTGAAGAAATTGAACTCTTAATCAAGGCCATCAATTCCAAGGCAACTACACCTGAAGAACAAGCACTAGGGCACTTCACTCGAAGGAATCTCAAGCCTTTATCTACATGGCCTGAATGGCAAGCTGGGGAGCGAAAACAGCTTGACCAGTTTGAAGATTTGGAAATGTTTGGATCACCAATTCAATACCCTAAGGACCCCGACGCTATCATTCTCAGACCCCACTGGCAATACAGTGTGAAAAGAAATGGTGTCAGAAGAGCCAGGCAATGTTGCAATGGAAGCAAATATGCAGCCCCAACCCTGCATGCCATAGCAATGTCATACTCATCATGTGTTGAACATCCCATTCAAAGGCTATTCTTTGCTATTGCTGCAAGCCTCAATCTCAAAGTTTATGGGGGGGACGCGGCTGACGCATATGCCCATTCTCCAGGGCCCAACATCCCTACATACATGACTATTGATGATGCATATGCAGAATGGTACAGACACAAGCATGGAAAGGACATAGACCGACGATTGGTACTTCCAGTTCTTCGAGCACTTCAAGGCCACCCAGAATCAGGTAGACTATGGGAGACCCACATCAACAAGATCTTGAAAGGTCCCGATCTCAACTTCAAGACCACCACGCATGACAGAACAATCTATACAACAGTTTTTGAAGGTGAAACAGTCTACATGCTGAGACAAGTTGACGATTTTGCACTGGCTTGCACATCAGAATCCATATCTGACAAGATCTATGACATAATTGGCGCAAGGCTCAAACTACCAAAGGAAGACGTGATCCCCTTTACAAAATTGGGATTGCTCGAGGACTTTAATGGAATTGATGTCAAACAAACAGCTGATTACATTGAACTGTCCTGCGCCAATTACATCGACCGGATCATGACATCCCATGGTTGGGAGACTGATTCTAAGATGAAACCCCACTCCAAGCCATCAGCGCCGTTATCAACTGAAGTACTGAGCCAACTGCAAAAGCCGACAAAACGAACGAAACGACGACCGAGGTGCGGAATACGAGAACGATCAAGCGTTAGAATCAAACGCACCTCCACTACTTGGAAATCCCTATGTGGTAAAAACGATATCACTTAGGACTACAAACAAAAGACAATAATCGGTTAGAAACAAGACATATCCAAAGACCTGACCAATAAGTGAACATTTGGAATCCATAAGCACATTCGGAAGAGTGTACTTGGTACCCCGTGAGGAAATTACTTATTGCAATCAAGAAAATCAATACCGATTCCAGATGGGCCTCATATCTATCATATATACCACGAATTAGCATACGCCCCATCGAACAGAATACTTAACCCAGAAAATGACCGATACCATCGAATGACCGATACAGTAAGACCAATACGACGCTAATACAGCAACAGCAACAGAAGAATCGGTACGACGGTAAAGAAGACAGTAACAAATAACCGGGGAAGATCTCTACCATGAAAATACAGAGAGCCCCGATACAGTAAATATAAGAGCGTCTCTCTGAGCTCACATCTCTTTAAATTTCAATTATCCTATACCTTTCGGTCGATTTTTTAGAGTAACAACAAATCCTTTCCTATAGAGAATGCAGTAGCGTGATCACCAATTGAAGTGATTGTTGTTTGCTGAACAAACTTTGTCATCACGGTCGTTTCACGGTACAAAAATTTAGCGAAAGGACGACGTAAACTTTCCTGCATTTGCTCCACAATGTGCGCCGCTTCCCTTTCCAGCTCATCTATTGTGTGTTGCTCCACATTTTTTTCGAAAACATACACACCATTCTGACTGTTGTTGCGATTTGGTCGAATACCAAGAACAGCATACCCAGCATTTATACTAGTACATTTTGATCCTCTTACAACTTCGGGTTTAGCTTCAACAATTTCTTTCAAAAATCGTCTGGTAGTTTCGATCCTGGAGGATCGAGCCAAGTGTTGTTTCGCTTTGTCTCTCGACACTTTTGCAAAGATTCGCAACGATGGTTCTGATTCATCAACCGCTATAATATGCTTCTCATCTGTACTATCCAATATATCAAAACAATCAATAGACACAGCCTCTGTCGATGTATATTCCTTTGTTCCAACAATTTGTTCACCCCAACTAGATTCCATGAATTTACCTTTAAACAAATCCTTGGTTACTGCTTTCAATGATATTTGATTGACATGTTTCAGATTTCTAGATATACTTCGACGCCTCTTCTTCTTGGGTTTGATCGTAGACAAGTGGTTGTAAGTTGCGTGGTTATTCGACTTTGTTGGTGCATTCTTTAGAAAATTTGATGACATTTTGTGTTTCATTCTAAGTAGCGATTGCCTCCTTTCTCTTTGTTTTCTAGCTCTTCCTTCAATTGCGTGGCTATTCGACTTTGGAGGTACATTCTTTAGAAAACTTGATGACATTTTCTGTTTCATTCTACGTTGCCGTAGCCTATTTTCTCTTTGTTTTCTGGCTATTCCTTCCACCATTATTATTGGTATTCTTTTCAATCCTCTTGTTGTTGTTGCGGACTACGAGCGCCGTTGGAGGAAATACAAATCGACGTTGGAGTATGGGACGATTTGCGGTTGGAGGAGAGGAGCAAGGGTGTAGGAGGAGACGCAGCACCGTCGTAGCAGGAGACGAATTGATGTTGTAGGAAGATAACAAGGAGCGCCGTTGGAGGAGTAGGGCTGTTTGGTGGTGGAGTACTTGTCTTGTTGTAACGGGAGGAGCACCTTTTTGAGGAGAAGCAACGCCAACAATACGTTGCCGTTATTTGCCGAGATCTTGTAAATGCTGCCAGTTGCTGTTGCTGTATAGAAGTGCCGCGGAGAGTACGTACACAAATCTGTGTTCAAGTTGGAAGATGAGTGCTGGTGGATGAGGAGTACTGGCGTCCTCTGGTAGTTGCTGCTCTTTTTTGCCGCTATTGCTGTTGTTGTTGCTTATCGTTGCTATCTGTCACCGCTAGATTTTGTAGTATCCTATAAAAATAGATAATAATTGAACAAAATTTGGTGAGAATCTATCGATGTACAGAGTAAATAATAACAGAATAATATAATTTACATGCCAACCTACAGGTACAATATTCGTTGTTCCGATCCGTTGTTCTGATTCCTTGTTTGTTGTTCGAATCTGTATTTCCAATCCAGTGTTCCAACAATCGTTGTTGTTGTTCTAACAATTATTGTTACGGTTGATTCGGTTGTGCTGACAATTCGTTGCTGTGGGACCGTTGACTGGTGGTTGTTGTTGTTGTTGTTGATTCTATCGTCAGTTCACCCCGTTGTGGTTCCTGAAATAGTAAGAACAAATGCCAAAGTTAGAAAATACATCGTCTGAAATTGGGTTGGCACAGCATAATCATTGTTTATTTATCTCACGTTGTTGACCGTTTCCCTCCCGCTATTGATGATACGTTGTTCTGATGATCGTTGACGCTGCTGCCGTTGATTTGCAGCAATCTTATACTCCTATGTAACGAAAAACTGGATCTTGTTCCTGATGATATAGATATGCAAGGGATGCAGATTTTGTGCTTTCAAGATGTATATGTTTGGGTAGCTAAGCCAAACAAGAATCTTTCCAGCGACTAATCAGTTCTCCGATGCACTCTATTGTCTTGCAGTACAAGGCAGTTACTTTGCACTAAAATATCTCAAACCTGAATCAGCCGGCCTAATGCTATTACTAGCACTTCGGAGGGATTCCACGTGCTCGGACGGAGTGCCAATCGTACAAGTACGGTAAAGCAACTCTGCTCTTGATAAGTCGGGGTAAGATTATGAAGGGAAAGAGTATTTTTTGCATGCGACAACGACAAAAAAAAATCACACCTGAGTACGAGTACACAGTGATATGTGGTGACAAAATGTACCGCCATAGTTTGTAGCGGCAGCGACATCATTAGAAACCAAATAAATCACGATTGAAGTTACCGTACATGTTGCAATTACCTACAGAAATCAACCTGTCATGACAACAGTGACGTTTCTGTTCTGACGTCAACCACACGTTTCAATTACAGCAGACGACTAGCGTACCGTACCGTAGAAGTAGGCTCGTCCAGCATAGTACGCTTGTTTAGTAGTATGCTCAGGGTAACTCGTATGGTAGTCCAGCCTAGGCTAGTCCAGCCTACCGGTAGGCTAGTCCAGCCCAGCCTAGGCTATTCCAGCCTAGGATAGTCTATTCCAGCCTAGGATAGTCTATTCCAGCCTAGGCTAGTCCAGCCCAGCCTAGGATAGTCCAGCCTGGGCTAGTCCAGCTTAGGCTAGTCCAGCATAAGGTAGACGAGACTAAGCTAGTCCTGCCTAGGCTTCTCCAGCGTAGTACGCTACTACTAGTACTAATACGTACTACAACTAGGCTCGCATAGCCTACGTCATATACTACTAGTAGTAGGCTTGGAGTACATCGTACTAGTAGTACACTAGGCTAAGTCCAGTGACATGACAACACCAGTTAAGTTTGTGTTACGGCGTCAACCAATCATATGAATTACAGCAGTCGACTAGCGTAAAAGTAGGCTCGTCCAGCATACTAGTACCGTACGCTTGAGTAGGCAGTAGTAGTAAGCCAGCATACGTCGTATGCTAGTACTAGTACTAGTCCAGCCTAGGCTAGTCCAGCCTAGTACTAGGCTGTTCCAGCCTGGGCTACTAGTACTAAAGCTTAGGCTAGTCCAGCCTAAGGTAGACGAGACTAAGCTAGTCATGCCTAGGCTTCTCCAGCGTAGTACGCTCCTACTAGTACTACTAGTACTAGTACTAGGTCCACCTAGGCTCGCCTAGCCTAGTAGTACTAGGCTTGTTGGAGTACATACTACTAGTAGTAGTATAATAAATCCAGACTAGTACTACTATGCTTGTTCACCATAGACTAATCCAGCCTATTTGATAATAAACAAACAACAGAGAACAAGAACAACAAGATCTGGGAACAACATCTGTGAACAACACTACTACAAATCTTGTTTTCTGGTTGTAAATTAGACAAGACTGACCAAAAGTCTTGAACTGAATCAAATTTTTCACGCATAAGTACTAGTAATAGGAGGTGTGACTAGTAGTAATAGTGAGTAGCCTTGAGGCTACTACTACTACTAATACTACTACTAGTACTAGTACTAGTAGACTGGGTTGAATACCAATAATAGTAGTACTAGTAGTAGCCCAGTAGTAGTACTAGTACACTGGACTAGTTGCCTACTCCTACTACCTAGACTAGTAGTACTAGTAGTAGTAGTCCAGCAGCCTAGTACTAGTAAGCTACACCAGTCCAGCCTACTACTACTAATAGGCAATTAATCAAGCATAGGTAGTACTAAGTTAGTCAAGCCTTAAATAGTCCAGAATACTATTGTTGACCTAGGCCTGACTGCCTAGTCTACTAGGCTGAACTAGTCTAGGATGGACTACTAGGCTACTAGACCGGCATAGGCTAGTCCAGCATAGAGTAGTCAGGCCTAGGCTAGTAGTGAAACATAGACTAGTAGTCAGGCCTAGTGTTGGAGTCATTGTTACTGTAGTCCTCATTGTTGGTGTTGCTGCAATTGTTGTCGGCGTAATTGTTGTCGTTCTTGAAGAAGTAGTTCTTGTTCTTGTTCTTCTTGGCGTTGTTGTTGTTGTTGATATCATCATCCCTTGTTCAGTGTCACTAATCATAGTATCTGTGTTTGATAACCTAGGTTTACATATGCCCTTGCTGTGTGGGGGGAAATTTGTTCTTTACATGAATATCATTAGCGCTACATAAGAGTAAAGGCAGGACTATGCCGTCTTATTATAGACCCACAGCAGTTTTATCATAGTGCTACTACGTTTACCTAGTATATTTGAAAAGTATGAGATTTGATGAAGAAAACATGTGATAATAGATTGATATCTATGTTTGAAAGCTTAAGTTTACCAGCGTATTACTAAGCCCTTGTTGTTCTTGCTGCGTGGGTTTTTTTTGGTACAAAAATGAAATTGGTGTGACATAAGAAAACAGGAGGGCTATACCATTACTAGTATCATAGACCCACAGCAGTGTTATCATAGGAGGATAGGTAACCTCGGGCGGCTTGAAAACTATAATTTTGGTTTTACAAGTTATACTACTACTACTACTACCATAGAGCATCATCTTGAATAACAAAAAACAAACCAAGTTGCATGAAATTTCGTAAGAAGGGAATGGTACGGAAAAGGGAAAAGACATGCCATCATAACGTAGTGCATCTATTCTGTGGGGGGCGCAAAAGTCGGAGTGATAACGCAGTGCATCTCTTCTGTGGTGGGCGCAAAAGTCGGAGTGAAAGACAAAAACCACACCAAGTTGCATGAACTTTCGTAAGGCGGCTACTAGTATGCTACACCAAAGTCTGGCCGGCCATCATGCTGTACACATAAATTTTTTATCTGTTATGGTCAGTTGAAAACCAACCCGGTACGTACTGGTACACATTGGTGGTATCTAGTTCATGTGAAACATACCGTAGCAGTACGCAGTTACATTACTTGAACTAGTACACATACATATGTTACCATACTGTTTGTACTGGTGGTATCCTCCTAAAATCGTAAAATTCTACACACTCATGTACGATGCCAGTACTATGTACCGTACAATAGTATGGTGGTGGGTGGTATCTGCACCAGAATACAATTTCCGTCGTTTCTGTTCATGTCGGCTGATCGCAACTTGGCGATGGGATCTGCATATGATGAAATAGTAGTGATGGCCACGATGGGCTATGTTTCAGTACACATGTTTTTGTTTTGTTTTCATTCTCTAAAAGGCTGCCACGATGACTAAGCTGTTGCGATGTCCACGACAGAATACTGGTTCTGTTGCTGGCTGTTCTTTAACATGTCGGCAAATCGCTACATTTTAATATGTTGTGAAGTACAAGTGGGTGCCACGATGGGATGACTATGTTTCAGTTCACATGTTTTCCTTTCGTCTTCATGAACTACAAGCTTGTGTGCTGCGGTATCATAATCTAGAATTCTCACAATCACGGATTACAACAATCTAGAATTCTCATCTAGTGAAAAGCCAGAATGTCATCGTCATCTGACATTAGCAGTGCCCTTGATAGCTAACACACTCGAGGAGTTGCAGCAAATGCTAACAGACCCCCAACTGGGTACTCAATTGGCAAATAAAATTGAAGCTGAAGTGTTGACTAGACTTGCAACAAAGAGTCAAAATGGGTCTCCCATAGGAATTCTCGTTACACCTTCCAAGCAGCAAAAAATGTCAGACCAAATCGGACAAGCGGAAAAGTTTCTGAGCAAATGCACTACTCTCATAGAACAGATGAACCAAGAAACAATGAGGGTAAAAGAAGATATCATCAAACCTTTGCAAGAAACCATCAATAGCGCAAAGAAGCGGCCTCCATCAGCCAAAACTAGTCTTCAAGTTCTATCCTACTACAAAGCAGAAAAAAGATGAAATTGAGATTGAAAGCGATGAAGAAAGCAACGAAAGCGAGGAAGATTTGAATCGGAAGCCCGCGTCTAAGCCAAAGTCTAAGAAGGACAACAAATTTTCCAAATACGATATCCATGGCTACAGAAGGAATGAGTATCAAAATATTACCAAACACAATCGGAAGACCGCGTCTAAGCCAAAGTCTAAGAAGCACAACAACTTTTCCAAAAACGGTATCTCTGTCTACGAAAAGAATGAGTATCAAAACTTTACCAAACACCGTTTTCACAATTTGGAGGCGGGAGCGGCAGTCAGGAAGTTGTCTCGTAATTCATGGATGTATGACGCAAGTTTTCCAGATACCCTGATGAGCAGCGAGGATTGTTTTCAGAAAATCCCAAACGCTGTCATGTGTATTCACACATTGTACAGGTCAATGGAACAGGAACCAGATGCAATAGAAGCAAACGAAGAAGAGCAACCTGTGCAAAGGTTCACTAGAAATGAGATCAAAAATATAGCGGTAACTCATGCAGATGTTGTAACTGCAGACACGGGTTTGGACTTTTTCATGACCAACTTTCCAAATATGAAAAAACTAGACATTGATTTGTGTGGACTGATTACATCTCAGCCTGGAGAAGGAACTTTTCAGCACGACCCTCGCAAAAATGCCATTGCAGTCTTTCTGATGAAAGGTCGGGTGAAAAGATATCATTATGTGCTGGTGAACGCAATCCAATCTTTGGTCCTATTCATGTATCATTGGGACGGATATTACTTTGGCAGAAATATTCTTGAACCAGCTCTGAAAATACAGTACGATGACATTATACGCCTAATGGAACCTTATATTGCTATTGGCGAAAGGAGGACAGGTAGACAGAACCCTTTAGTAGCGTTCGTGGGTGCATGGCAGATTCAGACAGATGAGAACTGATTTGCCACAAAAATGTTCTAATAGTATTTGGAGCAAGATGGCTTACCTGTTTTCATCGACAGGTAAAAAATGTTCCTGTTTCGGGACAAGATTTCTTGTCTATTTTCTATCTTCAATTTGAGTGTGGTACTATCATTAATTAGCAATGGCTATCGGAGGCCAGGCATTCTTCAAAATTTATTACTGTTATATTGGTAAAATAGAATTATTATTGCAACATATCTGACACCAGGCTGCTCCAATCTCAGCATACATTTCTAAATCTAGTTCGTCAACCAAGTCATTCACAAGAAGGACAACATAATAAACGTATCTAACACCAGGCTGATCCGATCTCAGACTACATATCTACTTCAGATTCGATGACCACGTCATCAACAACGACATCATAAAGGAGATCCACGATTTCAATCTTCAACTGAAATATTATAGAGATGGCTTTAGATGCAATATGGAATTTTTTCCGCAGTATGTAGGAATCTGCCGCGGTGAATTCTGAACACGTTCGACATCCCATAGAAGCATTCATGGCATTTATTAAAGTTCTTCTCAGATAATGTCAGAAAGACAGTAGTTATGGGAAGTGGAGGTGGAAGGTGATGGGGGAATAATGTGCGTGTTGGAGCTGGATACTGCAGCGGGATTATCGTTAGAGGAGGAAGCGGAGGATGGAGGTGTATCATTTGTGGCAAAGGTATGGTGAGGTAGAGGTAGATAATGGGTGGGTAAAAATCCATTTCTACGGAGGACAGAAGAAAAATTGCGATATTGACCAACAAAATCGGAAATATATGGTGACCATTTTGATTTACATTGAGGACATGTATCGAAGTCATGGTATTTGTGAGAATGATGAGAAACAGAGTAACAATTGTTACATATACGTCACATAAACGATGCTCGTGCTTTCGTAAAATTCGTGCGATATTTTAAAATATTCCGAAACATTTTGTTGCGCGCACAATAAATAATTCTCTACCTATTTTTGCACGCAACAATTTCAAGTAGGACTATTTTCCTATCCATATTTTCACCCCTTGTTTCATGGTTGCTTCCAAATTTTTCTATTCTACAATTTTGTTTCATGCTTACCCCGTTAATATTTACTCGCCATTGAATTTTTGTTATTTTCCACACGAAACTCATCTTTTGTAATAATATCCTCTATGTACACTGATATTGTCGTAGCGTTGATACCATTTTCTGAACAAATATACGAGCTTCTTGATAACCAGCAATGTATTCTGTTACGTCACTTTCACGTTACTCACACTTTGTTTTTCGAATATCAAAATCCAACAACCATATTTTTGTACTAATAAGAAAATATTTTATCCGCATTTGCAATACTCTCCGACATTTTACAATATTCACGCTACGCTTATCAAATACGGAAATACAACAAACATATTTTGTAACAAATACGAAAGTATTTTATCAGCCTTTGAAATTATCTTGTTTATTGTATTATATTCGAACAGAAGACCCGGAACAATATTGTGCAAACCATAAAATAATAATGAACTAGCCGTTCTACTATTGATGTTGATATCATCAATTACTCTTGTTCGTTTTTATTGTATTCCATGAAAAATTTGTAGTCCTCATCATCTTCACCTAGAATCTCAACCAAGGTACGTTTTCGCTTCCGTGTTTTTCCCTCTTTGTTCTCCTCCTTCTTATCTTGTTGTTTACGATTGCCATTTTGCTTTTGGTACATTTTAAGTATTTCCGTCTCTAATTCTTTTGACTGTTGTTCCTCCCTTCGTTCTTCTAATTCACTTACTAGGTATTCGTAAAGATCTTGTCCCTCATTACTCCACCCCTCCTTATTTCCAGACTTACCGTCAGTGAATTTTTTTCTCAACCTCGTGCCCTTTGTTGTGTTTAGCCACGAGTCGTATTCGTTGTAAAGGAAAAGCAATGCAAAAGCTTCATCGCTTGGGGTGAAAATGTTACTGATTGTCATTCTGACTGATTTTCTTTTGAAGTCTGTCTGTTTTGGTGACACCGCTCCAAGAATTCTTTTCATGAAGTATTTGAATTCTGGTGAACTTTTCCGCCGATAGTCTTTGTGCAATTGGTGCCTATTTTCTGAGTTAACGTCTTGTGTGTCCGTGATTAGAACCGTTCCTGGGAAACTATCTGGTATCTGGTTGTTTCTTTTATCGTCTACGTGTCAGTGTTAATACGACCAAAATGTTAGAATGGCTTATGAACGATTGCATGCCGGCAAACATTTTCTTGTTGGTTGCGTACCTTTGTAGTTTTTCCTGCCAAGAGTTTGAGCATTGTGCCTACACGCAGTCACTGCTCGGCAATAAATTCCACTCCACTTTTGGTCTTTTATATCGATCGTATTTGGTATTTCATTGTTATTTGCTTGTTTTACAATTTTGAATATCGTCGCCTTCACGAATGTAATCGCTGGCGGGAATTTAAATTTCCTGAATGCTTTTTCTTTGACATGTTTGACAATGTTGTTTTCCAAGTTATTGTTATCGTAGTCTTTTGTTGTCTGTAGAATATTTCTGTTGCTACTGTCTTTGGTTTTATATGTTTGGCTATCGTTTGTGTTTGTTCGGTCACTTCCCGATACACTGCTGTTTGGGCTGTTTGTGTTATTGGTAACAATGGTTCTACCTGTCACCGGACTGCAACTAGTACTCAGTTCCACCATTATTTTTTTGTTAACTCGTGCACCTCAACTTACCGTTTTTTTCCTTTGATTGATTTGGCGCGCTATTTTTATGATAATAATGTTGTTTGAAGGAAGCGTTTGGCATGTTTTTTTCATTCATACTGTACGCGCTGTAAGTGCTTGATTTACTGCCTCCCGGGAAGTGCTGTATTACTATTAATTGTACTACCTGTGAGTGTTGTTTTACTGGCGCCTGCCTATCTTTTGTTTGCGCGTGCCCTGATATTCTGCAATGTGGTGTCCTCAAAATTTTGGCGCGGACCACAATCCGTAGGTTCCACTGAGGGTAATCGTACGTAGCCCAAGCATTGATTCTCGTACCTATTGTCTTTTCATTTTCTGCAACGGCGTTGCAAGAAAAGCCCTTTTTGTTGTTTTGTTATTTTCTATGGAGTACATTTTTCGAATGTACCGGCGTCTTTTTGTACTAGTCCATCAAAAACAGCCTAACTTTAAGTAGTGTAACTTTCCTCGTCAGGATATGATTGGTTCTTGATATAGATGTTAACGTGTCCAGTGGATCGATTCCTCCGTAGAGATGTGGTGTACAAAGGGTAGTCTCCGTAATTTTTTGTTATTGTTTTTTGATTTTTGTATGAACAAGTAACCAAAATAGTGTTTCTCAGTTACTTTTTGAGTGCAAAAGTGTGTTATTTTCTGAAATGTTTGGATGAATATTCCTCATAGTACTATGGATTGGGGAGACTATGAAACAATATTGACAAGTCTCAGGCTGATACTTTAGTCATTATGAATTTTATAATAATACTTGTCCCTGGCCATGCATGTACCAAAATAGTGATTCCTAATTAGTTTTTGAGTCCAAATGTGTGGCATTGACTGCAATTTCAGGATGAATAGTGTTCATACTATGGATGGGGTACACTACAAAACAAACTGGACAAGAAAAAGGCTGATACTTTAGTCAGTATGAATTTTAGAATAATGTTTGTCCCTGGACATGCATGTACCAAAATAGTGAGTCCTAGTCAGTTTTAGAGTGCAAATGTGTGACATTGGCTGCAATTTCAGGATGAATATTGCTCATACTATGGATGGGGTAGACTATGAAACAAACTGGACAAGAAACAGGCTGATACTTTAGTCAGTATGAATTTTAGAATAATGTTTGTCCCTGGACATGCATGTACCAAAATAGTGAGTCCTAGGTAGTTTTGAGTGCAAATGTGTGGCATTGACTACAATTTCAGGATGAATAGTGTTCATATTATGGATGGGGTAGACTATGAAACAAACCGGACAAGAAACAGGCTGATACTTTAGTCATTATGAATTTTATAATAATGTTTGTCCCTGGACATGCATGTACCAAAATAGTGAGTCCTAGTCAGTTTTAGAGTGCAAATGTGTGGCATTGACTGCAATTTCAGGATGAATATTGCTCATACTATGGGTTGGGGAGACTATGAAACAAACCGGACAAGAAACAGGCTGATACTTAGGTCAGTATGAATTTTAGAATAATGTTTGTCCCTGGACATGCATGTACCAAAATAGTGATTCCTAGTCAGTTTTAGAGTGCAAATGAGTGGCATTGGCTGCAATTTCAGGATGAATATTGCTCATACTATGGATGGGGTAGACTATGAAACAAACTGGACAAGAAACAGGCTGATACTTTAGTCAGTATGAATTTTAGAATAATGTTTGTCCCTGGACATGCATGTACCAAAATAGTGAGTCCTAGTCAGTTTTGAGTGCAAATGTGTGGCATTGACTGCAATTTCAGGATATATAGTGTTCGTACTATGGATGGGGTAGACTATGAAACAAACCGGACAAGAAACAGGCTGATACTTTAGTCAGTATGAATTTTAGAATAATTTTTGTCCCCCCTGGACATGCATGTACCAAAATAGTGATTCCTAGTCAGTTTTAGAGTGCAAATGTGTGACATTGGCTGCAATTTCAGGATGAATATTGCTCATACTATGGATGGGGTACACTACAAAACAAACTGGACAAGAAACAGGCTGATACTTTAGTCAGTATGAATTTTAGAATAATGTTTGTCCCTGGACATGCATGTACCAAAATAGTGAGTCCTAGTCAGTTTTGAGTGCAAATGTGTGACATTGGCTGCAATTTCAGGATGAATATTGCTCATACTATGGATGGGGTAGACTATGAAACAAACTGGACAAGAAACAGGCTGATACTTTAGTCATTATGAATTTTAGAATAATGTTTGTCCCTGGACATGCATGTACCAAAATAGTGAGTCCTAGGTAGTTTTGAGTGCAAATGTGTGGCATTGACTGCAATTTCAGGATGAATAGTGTTCATACTAAGGATGGGGTAGACTATGAAACAAACTGGACAAGAAACAGGCTGATACTTTAGTCAGTATGAATTTTAGAATAATTTTTGTCCCCCCTGGACATGCATGTACCAAAATAGTGATTCCTAGTCAGTTTTGAGTGCAAATGTGTGGCATTGACTGCAATTTCAGGATGAATATTGCTCATACTATGGATGGGGTAGACTATGAAACAAACTGGACAAGAAACAGGCTGATACTTTAGTCAGTATGAATTTTAGAATAATGTTTGTCCCTGGACATGCATGTACCAAAATAGTGAGTCCTAGTCGGTTTTGAGCGCAAATGTGTGGCATTGACTGCAATTTCAGGATGAATATTGTTCATACTATGGATGGGGTAGACTATGAAACAAAGTGGACAAGAAACAGGCTGATACTTTAGTCAGTATGAATTTTAGAATAATTTTTGTCCCCCCTGGACATGCATGTACCAAAATAGTGAGTCCTAGGTAGTTTTGAGTGCAAATGTGTGGCATTGACTGCAATTTCAGGATGAATAGTGTTCATACTATGGATGGGGTAGACTATGAAACAAACTGGACAAGAAACAGGCTGATACTTTAGTCAGTGTGAATTTTAGAATAATGTTTGTCGCTGGACATGCATGTACCAAAATAGTGAGTCATAGTCAGTTTTAGAGTGCAAATGTGTGACATTGGCTGCAATTTCAGGATGAATATTGTTCATACTATGGATGGGGTAGACTATGAAATAAACTGGACAAGAAACAGGCTGATACTTTAGTCAGTATGAATTTTAGAATAATGTTTGTCCCTGGACATGCATGTACCAAAATAGTGAGTCCTAGTCGGTTTTGAGTGCAAATGTGTGGCGTTGACTGCAATTTCAGGATGAATATTGTTCATACTATGGATGGGGTAGACTATGAAACAAACTGGACAAGAAACAGGCTGATACTTTAGTCAGTATGAATTTTAGAATAATTTTAGTCATTACCCAATAAGTTCTACTTAAGTATGTATGAAGAAAAAAATTTGAAGCCCTAACCCTAATCCTAACCCTAACCCTAAGTTTGTAGGAAGATAAAGAAAAAATTCGAAGTACGTACGAAGAAAAAAATACTATCTAGTACCGGTACGAAAATCTGTCCAAAAAGAATTCAAACGGATCACATACATTCAGTACTAGGTACTAACATGTAGATTCAGTACTAATTCCAAAATAATTCGAACGAACGCAGCATTCAGTACTAGCATGTGGTAGATTCAGTACTAATTCCAAAATAATTCGAACGTTCGTTCAAAAAATTCAAACGGATTACATACAGCATTCAGTACGAGTACTAGCATGTGGTAGATTCAGTACTAATTCCAAAATAATTCGAACGTTCCAACGTTCCAACGTTCGAACGTTCGCATTCAAAAAATTCAAACGGATCACATACAGCATTCAGTACTAGTAGCATGTGGTAGATTCAGTACTAATTCCAAAATAATTCGAACGTACGTTCCAACGTTCAAAAAATTCAAACAGATCACATACAGCATCATTCAGTACTAGCATGTGGTAGATTCAGTACTAATTCCAAAATAATTTGAACGAACGTTCAAAAAATTCAAACGGATCACATACAGCATTCAGTACTAGCATGTAGATTCAGTAATCACTCACACTGTTCGAAAAGTGAATTTAGTTCACTTTCCGATCAAATTGACCGAGCTCATTTTCCAACTTATCTGAGTAGAGTGTTGTTTCTTGCAAGCAACACTTCGTCCGAGAACGTGGGATCCGACCCTCTTCGTCACATGCCTTAGGGCGACGATGTCACGAGCACAACGATCCGTTCTCAGATATTTCAGTCCGAAATAACAGCCTTGTACTGCAAAAGAAGTAGAAAGCATTCGATTAGGGATTAGTTGCTGGAAAGATATTCTTGTTTGGACGGCCGCCTTACATAAACATCTTGAAAGCACAAAATCTGCATCAATTGCCTATATATCAACAGGAACAAGTCCCTGTTTTTCGTGACATAGGAATTACTACAAGTCTGCAAATCAACGGCAGCACCAACAACGATTGTCGGAACAACATATTGGCAACAACGATTGGAATCGAAGGCAGCACCAAGTGGAAGGCAACAACGTGAGATAGATAGACATTGCTGCCTGCCTGTTGCATTGATGATGATGTTCTTTTTCCTCACTTCTATTTTTTCGTCTTATTTTCATAGGGACGGATCGGAATAACAAATCGGAACAATAGAGGCTCGGCGAATCTTTCGTGGTGTCGCTGGAGGTGCATCTTCTTCTTCCCTGCTGGAGGCTGCAACATCGGACCGGAACAGGAATCGGAACAATAGAGGTGCGGCAAATCTTCCGTTGAGGTGGAACAACAGATCGGAACAACAAATCGTTAGCAACAAATTGATCGGACGCCAACCGTGTAGGTTAGCATGTAGATTATATTATTCTGTTGTTATAATTTACTCTACTAGTACTACATCAATAGATACTCACCCATTTTGTTCAATTATTACATGTTTTCATAGACCAGCAACAGCAACAACAATCGAATTGCAAATGGCAGCGGTAACAACAATAGCGGCAGCAGATAGCAAGCAACACGGAGCGGCGACAGAGAGCAATCAACAGCAATTGAGCAAACCGGAACGATCGAACCAACCAAAACCGGGAACAATCAAAACGCAAAGCGAAAGCAACAGCCACCAACAGGAACGATTGAACCATTGGCATCGGCATCTGCATCGGCATCAACAGCACTCCTCCTCCTCCAACACATCCCGTGGCAGCATACGATTTAACACATCGTCAGCAACAGCAACCGCAATCTTCAGCAATTCATCTACTACTCCATCGGCAACGGCATCCTTGTTGACCATGAGAAATTCAGAAAGAGCTATGAAGCAGAGAAGAAATAGGAAACTAGTATACCATCCAAAATACGGAAAAAGGGCATTTCGTGCAACGCCGTTGCAGAAAATAGAAAAACGCAAAATACACATGAAAAGGGGGTATGACTGTACCGTACTAGTATACCATCCAAAATACAGAAACAGGGCATTTGGTGCAACGCCGTTGCAGAAAATAGAAAAACGCAAAATACACATGAAAAGGGGGGTATGACTGTACCGTACTAGTATACCATCCAAAATACGGGAAAATGGGCATTTGGTGCAACGCCGTTGCAGAAAATAGAAAAACGCAAAATACACATGAGAAGGGGGGTATGATTGTACCATACTAGTATACCATCGAAAATACGGGAAAAGGGCATTTGGTGCAACGCCGTTGCAGAAAATAGAAAAACGCAAAATAAACTTGATCTTGACCTTCAATTCGTCAGATATGTTTCTTCCTACATTGGGTGTCGTAATTACTAGCGTGTTTGAATCACAATGGGAATCGTCAACATCAATGTTGTTGCCTTCTTCATCATTGACAATCAAAGAGTGGGGGGCCTCTATGCTCACACTTCCTTCTTCCTCATCGTCGGCATTAGGAAAGAAAAAATTGTCATCGGAGACAGAATCATTGTCATCGTCTACGTTTGTTAATTCCCGACCAATCAAGGCACGCCCAATCGGTTCGACAGAAGGGTCATACATAACTTGATTGTCGAGCACCTCTGGTAATGCGCCGTCACTACTCTGTGGACCGTTACAGGTGCTCGTTAGACCTAATTGTTGAGTAGCATCCTCGAGCTTCTTCCTCGATTTTCTAATGAATAACGAAGATGCAAAATCATCTACCCCCAAACACCGGTAGTAATAAGAATAACATGTACCCGGATTACGTGAAATATGGTTGAGAAGACCGGGAGAAACAATTACTCCCGTTTTCTTTCTTCGTCGCGCTGTAAACAAGGGGGGTTTCTTCTTCTTGGTAACCTTCTGCTTTCCGTAACCAGTAGTGATCAGAGGAGAGTCCCGGTAGCAACGTACACAATATACCTGATATTTGGGAGTGCGGACCATCGTTACTACTGAAGTCGTACAATAGCCAGTAATAACAATAGAAAAAAGGAAACGATTGAGATTAAAAAATTGCGACCATGCGCTGTTTGTTTCAGGCATAAAATTCAGTAACATGCCACTACTTCGGAAACAGATGCCAGTGGGGTAGGAAAATGAAATGTGCATAAAAATATTATGAGTTCGACATTAATTTTAATAAATAGGGTGAAATTACAAAGGGGGACCAGTGGAGTTCGACCCAAATATGCGCGTGATTCTGAAATAACCCTGAATCTCGTTTGTGTGACGTAATCAGACGAGAATGAAGCGTTGATTGTTGACAGTGTACGCAACGTTGCCGCATAAGGACAAGGCAAAGGTTGATGGTGTAATAGTCAAGCGATGACTCATAGGAACTTAAGCGGAGTTTAAGAAGCGGTAGGGATATTGTCTGCAGGCCTGTAGAAACAGGAATTTGTAGTTTGGCAAGTATAAACAATATGTGTTTACATACTGGATGGATATCAGGACACGAACAGATAATAGTTTTGCTAGAAGCAAGTATGGTGTAGACATTGCCGGAAGAACTGGAGACAAAAAGTGAGAAGGAGGGTGATGCTTTGGAGCGGTGTCGGAGAATATAAAAGGATTCTGAAACAGAACGGCGCAAACGCTTTTTGTCAACAAAGAGCCAAACTGTGTAGAAAAGGAGGTTTAGGAGAAAATGAGGGTATCGTATGTCGGCTGGCAAGATCAGAGAAAGTGTAAATGTAATCAATAATGAACGGCAAGTATAATAAGCAAGAAAGCACGTACTGGAGCCATTGCGTTTTGAAGAAGACATGGCCAAACGGAGAGAAAGGGGAAGGTTGGGGTAAAGAGAGAAGCTCTGAAACACAAAGTAGACGTAATGAAAGGAATCGTAAGAGTACTCGTAAGTGTTTGTTGTCCTGAAGTATCGGGTGTACATTGAGTGACAGTAAATATTTCGGGGGATAAAGGAAAACAAGATAAACAAAAATAAATGGATGAATGATGATCGGACGGTTATTTTCGAAACAGAAAAATGACCGACAAAGATGCGGGGAATATAAAATATTGGCATACGTATGGAATTGAATATAGATGTAACGATCAATAAAAGACAGTTATGTTTACATAGGAGAGGAACCTATCATGAGGCTCATCAAACCGACACTGAGGTCCAGCAGAACATAAACAGCAGGTAAAATACCTGCGGTCAGGCCCAGTAGCAATAATAGCCAAATTTTTGACAGGGGCCGAGGCCGACGCAAATTTTAAAAACCTATTTTCAGGCTCTTGCCCTGAAAACACACCGAAAAACTCACTACTAAGACAATTTTTTTATGGGAAGTCCGATCATGGAAATCACCGATGTCGTTCATTAATTTCCATTATTTTCGCGACGACCGACATTCTGTTTCTCCTTCCATAGAACAGACTATGAAGGTCCGCCACCATACAAATAGTACAAAATGACACCAACTCAAATACCTACACATTCCTCTACTTGGTTTTCGATCCGGAAGGGTATGCAAACCGCAATTCTACTGCGAATAACACACACAGATACGTCGTCGTCATCGTTGACGACCCTTCTCTGACCCATCTGTTTCCCCTCCAATAGAAGGGAAGATGTGGGTGGACCTGTACAAATACTACCACATTCGAACATTATCATGTTCTTCTACTGGTTTGCTGACCTGGAATGGCAATCGAATGGCAATCGAACGGCTATTTGGATGGCGAGTTACGACCCTCCAACGACCCTTCTGTTTCTCCTTCGATAGAACAGACCATGAAGGTCCGCCACCGTACAAATAGTACAAAATTACATCAGCTCAAATACCTACATGTTACTCTGCTTCGATTTGGAGCGGGAAGGGTATTCAAATGACAATCAAGCGGTTTTTTGGAGCGCCATTTTGGAGCGCCGTTTTGAGCGCCGTTTCAAGCAGCAGGAAGCCAGCAGCAAGCAGCAGCGTTTGGAGCGCCGTTTTGGAGCAGCAGGAGCCAGCAGTGGCGTTTCAAGCGGCGTTTCAAGCGGCGTTTTGGAGCAGCAGGAAGCCAGCAGCCAGCAGCGAACAGCGTCGTTTTGAGCAGCGTTTTGGAGCGGCCTTTCGAGCAGCAGGAAGCCAGCAGCGAGCAGCGGCGTTTTGCTCGTTCCGATCCGATTGCTCGCTTGACCGAAGTTCGATAGTATTTCCAATCCAACTTCTTGTTAATGGTAGGATTTGTACACAGCGACGTCGGAAAAGAAAAACGTGCGACAGTCGGTGATCCCTATTTCGATTGCTCATTTTTGATTGCTCGTTCCGATTGCTCGCTTGACCGAAGTTCGATAGTATTTCCAATCCAACTTCTCGTTAATGGTAGGATTTGTACACAGCGACGTCGGAACTGAAAAACTTGTGACAGTCGGTCAATGGACTCGCGCTGCAAGTCTCTGTTGCTATTGCTTGCTGCCGCGCTCGCTGTTGCAAGAATCGCTTGCTACCACGCTTGCTATTGCTGTGGCTTGCGCTTGCGCTGTTGTTGCTGTTGTTGCCGTTCTTGCAGCCAGGGGGGGGGGGGGATTTCCATGGTCGATGGACGAGATAAGGGAAGGTGTGGTGTTGTTTTTGGTATTTCCTGTACCAATAGCAGTAGGGATTTGGGAGTAAAAATGTCAGTACTTAATTCTACAGCTATTGGTACAGAAAATACATATTAAAGGAGTATCACGTGAAAATCCAAATGAAACAAATGTGGTGTACCGGTACTCGTAAACTCATAGTGTGTGTGTGTGCATTTGGCTGTGTGCGTACCATTATGTAAAGGTAGTACTGAATTTTAAAAAAGAACAATGATTCACGTACCATTATGTAGAAATAGTACTGAATTTTAAAAAGAACAATGGTTCATTTTTTTGGTAGCGAAGAATCTGTAGAACAGAAGACTATAATCATACCTATCGTAGTTATTGTTGTAGTTGAAAAGTGTATGGTAAAAGTGTATGAATGTAACAAAAAAAGTGTGAGATTGACCCGGTACCCCCCTCGGTACTGGTACTGGTACAAATGGAATTGGTGGAGTTGTTAGTTGAACGTTTAACACTAACCCTAAGCGTTGACAACGTAACCTTCTAGACGGAGTTTATGGGGGGGGGTTAGGGGGGGGGGGGATATGTAGAAATTGGTTGGGGATTGGCAGGATTTGCACTGTCTTCAAATCTGGTGGGTTTTTGGGTTGACGATTGAATTATATTTTAGTTACGGACTGGAAAGATTTGCACTGTGTTCAAATCTGGTGGGTTTTTGGGTTGATGACTGAGTTATATTTTGGTCGGGGACTGGCAGGATTTGCACAGTGTTCAAATCTGGTGGGTTTTTTGGGTTGATGACTGAATTTATATTTTGGTCGGGGACTGGCAGGAATTGCACTGTCTTCAAATATGGTGGGTTTTTGGGTTGATGACTGAGTAATATTTTGGTCGGGGACTGGCATGATTTGCACTGTGTTCAAATCTGGTGGGTTTTTGGGTTGACAATTGAATTATATTTTGGTCGGGGACTGGCAGGATTTGCACTGTGTTCAAATCTGGTGGGTTTTTGGGTTGATGATTGAGTTATATTTTGGTTACGAACTTGAAAGATTTGCACTGTCTTCAAATCTAGTGAGTTTTTGGGTTGATGACTGAGTTATATTTTTGTGGGGGATTGGCAAGATTTGCACAGTGTTCAAATCTGATGGGTTTTTGGGTTGACGATTGAATTATATTTTGGTTAGGGACTGGAAAGATTTGCACTGTGTTCAAACCTGGTGGGTTTTTGGGTTGATGACTGAGTTATATTTTGGTCGGGGACTGGAAAGATTTGCACTGTGTTCAAACCTGGTGGGTTTTTGGGTTGACGATTGCATTACATTTTGGTCAGGGCCTGGCAGAATTTGCACTGTGTTCAAATATGGTCGGTTTTTGGGTTGACGATTAAATTATATTTTGGTTAGGGACTGGAAAGATTTGCACTGTGTTCAAATATGGTGTGTTTTTGGGTTGATGACTGAGTAATTTTTTGGTGGGGGATTGGCAAGATTTGCACTGTCTTCAAATCTAGTGAGTTTTTGGGTTGATGATTGAGTAATTTTTTGGTGGGAGAATGGCAAGATTTGCACAGTGTTGAAATATGGTGGGTTTTGGGTTGATGACTGAGTAATTTTTTGGTGGGAGAATGGCAAGATTTGCACAGTGTTGAAATATGGTGGGTTTTGGGGTTGATGACTGAGTAATTTTTTGGTGGGAGAATGGCAAGATTTGCACAGTGTTGAAATATGGTGGGTTTTGGGGTTGATGACTGAGTTATATTTTGGTCGGGGACTGGCAGGATTCGCACTGTCTTCAAATCTGGTGGGTTTTGGGGTTGATGACTAAGTTATATTTTGGTAGGGGGCTGGCATGATTTGCACTGTCTTCAAATCTGGTGGGTTTTGGGGTTGATGACTGAGTTCTATTTTGGTTGGGGACTGGCAGGATTTGCTCTGTGTCTAAATCTGGTGGGTTTTTGGGTTGACGATTGAGTAATATTTTGGTCAGGGACTGGCAGTATATGGACTGTGTTCAAATCTGGTGGGTTTTTGGTTGATGACTGAGTTATATTTTGGTGGGGGATTGGCAGGATTTGCACTGTGTTCAAATATGGTGGGTTTTTGGGTTGATGACTGAGTAATATTTTGGTGGGGGATTGGCAAGATTTGCACTGTGTTCAAATCTGGTGGGTTTTTGGGTTGATGACTGAGTTATAATTTTGCCAAGGACTGGCAGGATTTGCACTGTGTTCAAATCTGGTGGGTTTTTCGGGTTGATGACTGAGTTATATTTTAATTGGGGACTGGCAGGATTTACACTGTGTTCAAATTTGGTGGGTTTTTGGGTTGATGTTGAGTTATATTTTGGTGGGGGACCGGCAGGGTTTGCACTGTGTTCAAATCTGGTGGGTTTTTTGGTTGATGACTGAGTTATATTTTGGTTGGGGATTGGCAAGATTTTCACAGTGGGTGGGTTTTTGGGTTGATGACTGAGTTATATTTTGGTCAGGGACTGGCAGGAATTGCACAGTGTTCAAATCTTTTTGTTTTTTCGGGTTGATTGTTGTTGGCGAAAAATACGGACTTTGTCGGCATCAAATTCGATTGGAAAAGCTGACAAAACGAAACGACGACTGAGGTGCGGAATACGAGATACGAGTACTTCTTTAAGCGGTAGAATCGAACGCACCTCCACTACTTGGAATCCTTAAGTGGTAAAAACGATATCACCTAAGGCTACAAACAAAAAGGGATAATCGGTTAGAAACAAGAAACATCCAAAGACCTGAACAGTAAGTAAACACCTGGAATCCATAAGTACATTCAAAAGAATATACTTGATATCCCGTGAGGAAATTACTTATTGCAATCAAGAAAATCAGTACCGATTCCAGATGGGCCTCATACCCAGCATATATACCACGAATAAGCATACGCCCCATCGAACAGATTACTTAACAACATGAATGACCGATACCGCCAAATGACCGATACAGTAAGACCGACACGACGCTAATACAGCAACAGCAACTACCGGGGAAGATCTCTACCATGTAAAATACAGCAGAGAGCCCCGATACAGTGAAAATACCCAGTAAAAATAAGAGCCTCTCTTTGAGCTCACTTCTCTTTAAATTTCAATTATCCTATACCTTTCGGTCGATTTTTAGAGTAACAACAGGTTATAGAGCCCTTATAACTTACACTTGTGTCCCGCAAGAGCACCAGTGTTTACCTTAAGCTACCTATCTCCGGCCGTTCAGCACCTCCACTGTCGGTTAAATCCAGAGGAAATTCTGTGCTTAGCTCCCTGTGCGGCACATTCTCGGCCTCCCCGCATCTCATTCTTTCTCTCTCTTTTCCTTTTCACCTCCCTGCTCGTGAATCAAGGGGTGTGATACCAATTCTTCTACAAGAATCTTCTTTTGTAATCCACGACCAAGCCCGTTTCAGCCCGCAAGGTTAATTATCATCGACGACGATCGTACCCTTTTGCGCTTCGCCGCCCAATCATATTGTTAACTGCCAAGAACGACGATCCAACGTTAACAAATCGACGAACGATCATCAAAGGCCAATCCACCAATCCCTTGTTGCCATAACGTCGACGATACCGATCGATTGTTTCCCCGGCGAACATTCTGAAAATTAGCATTGGACACGAAACACATACAACGAAAGGTCAACACGTACGATACCGACGACTCCATTTGACTGGACTCCAATCTTTGGAATCGAATTTCGATTTTCAAGCGCTAGCAATCCAACTGCGGCCACTTCCCTTAACAAAGCCTACTCTGAAATCATTGGCAAAGATGAACTCTCAGAATTCTTTGTGACCCGCGAGGATGAAGAAGAGGGACCACTCGAAATAGCTGCACCTCTGAAGATCGTTCCGACAATCGATCGAATCGAACGATCAAACGATTGCCACATTCACCACGACGATTGCACGGTTAATTATAAGCGCACAACACCAACATATTCTCCCGACGATCAATTATTTCTCCATACGTATCAAGGGGTGTTTCTACAGGACACCAATCTACAAGAACGCCAGACTCTCCTCTCATCGGCGATCATTCGCTTTTTGACGACGACGACGACGAAACACCGCAATAAATTTACGGCTCGACACCCACCATGGTTCCTCCACCAAACGCATACGATTGGTCCAATGTCTATGGGATTGAATTCAAATTCCAAAGTGACAATAACCCCCAAGAAGTCCTTTCTCTCAATGGCACCTATGCAGAAACTGTCCCGCTCACAGCACCCGAGATGTCAACCCTCTTCACATCGGACGCCAATGACGAAGGCGCTAGAACCCTTGGTCCGGCCCCAGTAACTGCACTAAGAGAAGCCTTCTGCAACAGCATCACCTTGGAAATGCTAAACATCGATGAACTAGAAAAGGGACACATAGCCCAGCTCCTTGATTCATGCCCCGTACGATTTGTCAACCCTGGATTATCAAACCAACGGATCAGAACCCCACAGGAATTTGACTCTGCAGGAATAGAAGCCGTCAGACGTGCTGAAGCCGCAAATAACCCAAAACCAGTCGTCACAGTAATCTTCAACATCAACCAATGGAAGTTCAGAAGAAACTGGAAGACAAATAACCCCGGCAACTATTTCAACGGCATCTATACAGGTGAAGTTCAACACGACGGTGATGGTGAAGATGAGGCCAACAACGATGCAAATGCCACAGCTCCAAACCCGGCGCCCACTGCAACAGGCACCGACATGCAAGAATTGACCAACCTACTCCAACAATTGGTCAACAACGGCAACAACAACAACAACAACGTCACCAACAACAATACCGGCGCCAACCACCAATCTCTTGACCTTCCATGGAATCCAGCAACATTACCACCACCTGTGAAAGAGCAATATTACAGGCGAGATGAATTCCTCACCAAAGATGATATGAAGGATTTCCCAATCACCTACACCGACTCATCGGGAAATGAAACAATTGTCAGGCAAAACTACTACCTACACAATCTAGGCAGTGGCAGAAATGACCAGCGCCTGATCACCAGAAGTGGTGACTGCTTTGATCTCACCAGAGCCTATGACAAGTCCAAGGAAGCCGCTAGAGACAAACTATTCCTCTCAGGATTTCCACAACTACAGGATGCAACGGACCCTCAGGTTAGGAAATGGTACAGAGAAATCACAGCTCACTCACAGCAACACCATATTTATGTCCACCCATACTATCTCTTCAGGCGCGAAGCTGATCACCTAAGAGGATTCACCGTTGGCGATAACTTTCCACATGATTTACCTTTAAGATATGAATTGGCCATCAATGAATGGGGAAACCTGATTTACACCGCACT